>CAJNSZ010000575.1:0-26397 GCA_905329745.1 Rotaria sp. Silwood2
GAAATTCAGCGTAGTTTTTCAGAGATCCTCTGAAAACTCCATTTTGAAGGTCTGCCTCAGAAAAAACTTTGCTTGAATAAAGATGCCCCTGGGTCTTGACTATCGAACGTTGAAAACCGCAAGTCTCTATCTCTTTCCTATCAAAATCTATTCATGAAACAACCACCCGCCTTATATTTTGGCGCCGACAATAGTTATTTTGATTATTTAGAATGAGTTGAACACTTCTGTCATTCTAGGCTGAATTAAGACACAAAAATATCGTTGGTTGTATTCATTCGATGGAGCATATTAACAGTTTGAACGAACAGGACACAGTTCTACAACTCTCACAGTGCTCATTTGATGTTCATATGTTAGAAATTCTTGGTGCACTTATTCTTGGTGCCACAGTGATCATGCTTCATCCTGAAGGCAACATGGATCTCCAGTATCTTGCGAAAGTTCTCAATAGTAAACAAATTAGTTATATGTTTGCTGTGCCCGCATGGCTTAATAGTCTCTGCGATTTTCTCGATGAAATACACATAGGTTATTTATATTCAATGCGCTCGCTTTGTGGTGGAGGTTAGTAAAATTAAATTAAATAAATGATATCAGGTACTACTTTGATGTTTACTTAGGGGAAAGTATTACATATAAGTTAGCCGAAAAAGTAAATAAAATCGTAAATAAGAATTGTCAACTTTGGCACATGTACGGACCAGCTGAAACGGCTGTTTGCACTTATTATCGATTACATGCAACATATGAAAATAGCATCATTCCTATCGGTCGACCACTTCCAAATTACTGCTGCCTAATTCAAGACGAATTTGGACAACCAGTGATTGTAGGCCAACAGGGTGAACTCTTAGTAGGGGGTGTAGGCGTCTTTTCCGGTTATCTTGGTCGTGATGATTTGACAGCGAAAGCTTTAGTCGACATCGACCATGTCACATATTATCGAACAGGTGACATTGTTCGAATGGATAGCAGCGGCCTAATATATTTTATTGGCCGTGCAGATTATCAGGTGAAATTGCATGGACAACGCATTGAAGTGGGCGAAATCGAGCGATGCTTACTAGATACTAAGGTGTCCGATTGTATTGTCATTAAATGGAAGCAGGACCATTTGGTAGCTTATGTAAAAACCTGTGGCATGGACGAAGCAGATTTACGCAAATATTGCTGCTCTCGTCTTCCATCGTTCATGGTTCCTTCGATTTTCATAATACTTGACCAGTTACCAATAAATGCAAACGGAAAAGTGGACCGAAAGCGTCTCCCGACACCTGATTTCTCTTCCTTTGATACATCGACGAGCAACACATATGATCCTCCTACTAACGAGTTGGAAGAATGTATTCAAAATCTTTGGCAAGAAGTGCTACAGTCTGACGGCAAGAAAATTTCAAGGACGACCAGTTTCTTTTCTATTGGTGGTCATTCGCTTCTTTTCATTCAGCTCTTTCATCATTACCAGTCGTCATTTAGGTTTGACGGAACGATGCTTTCCATCACATCATTTCTCAAGCAGGTAACGATTGCTGAGCACGCCAAATTAATCGAAAAACTGAAGTTTTCCGATTGCAAATCTAGAGTATGGCGGACTTTACATATTACTGAAGGTAATTAATACTTTTTAGCCATCATCTGAAAGTGTAACACATGAATGATAATTTTTCAGGCATCGCATCGTTCGCTCAGGAGCGAATTTTTCTGGATGAACGCGTACGGTTCTTGAATACAACTGCTGGCTATAATGAATTAGCAGTATTTACATTGAACAGTGGTTCTCTATCAGTCCAACGTCTTGAACGAGCCATCAGATCAGTTTTAAAGAAACATTCAGTTTTACGGAGTTCTATATGTTTTGATACAAATCATGGCACCGTGATGCAAAAAATCCTTCACAGTGATGATGAGAATTTCCTATTGGTAGCGGAGAAGACATATGAAAACAACGATGATCTCAGATCAACTATTAGAAAAGTGATTATCGATCCAGCCTTGTTCAATTTGCCAAACGGACAAGTTATTCATTGTGAAATTATAAGATGTGCATCTACAAACAGAAGCGGTAACAATGATTTAGTTACTGCTCATGATGTGATTTTATTTGCTTTCCATCATATTGCATTTGATGGAGCTTCTAATTCGATATTCTTCAATGACCTATGCACAGCCTACAATACTGAGAGACCATTAATGTTAGACGAAGATTCACTGCAATATATTGATTATGCTGCATACGAACGACGAATGGATATGGCAGCATCACGTGAGTTTTGGCGATTACAAATGAACGGATATGACGTTAAGCGTCATTTGAAACTTCCAGTTGATCGAAGTCGCTCAAACATTAATGAACGATCGAATGCTGCTTTTTCAGTGCAATTCTCGCTAGACAATGACCTCTCAATGTCATTTTTGGATTATGCTTCGTCCCATAACTTGACATTGTTTCAACTTGGTCTAGCTACATTTTATGCATTTTTGTTCAAATTGTGCAAGAGTCAGAGTGATTTATGCGTGACTTGTATCAGTGCTAATCGATATAGACCTGAAATAGAAAATCTAGTTGGTATGTTTGTCGCTACTCTTCCTTATCGTATTCAACTTGACCCTGATGGCTCATTCGATCAACTGGTTGCAAATGTTCGAGAAAAATGCATATCAATCCTGGAACATTCTCATTATCCACTTCAATACATTCTAACTGATATAGATTATGCAGGTTCCACAGTCACCTTTTTGGAGATTGCGTTCAATTTCATTACTTCTTCTCTTGAGGTTCAGCGATTAAACCTCAACGGGACTCATGTTGAAGCATCAGAATTATTAAAAGCGAACGAAGTGGCTAAGTTTGACTTTATGTTAACCTTCTATTGTGACACATCATCCACAAAAGAAAAAATATTATGTTCTCTTGTTTGTTCCAGTGATCTATTCGATAAGAGAACAGTTGACACAATAGCGCGCCGGTTCCAACACCTTCTCATTCAAATATTTCCATCAAAACCCACGATGAGTGAAATTGATCGATCTCCAAGTCCACTTACCCGACTTACTCTCGTTTTACCAGAGGAGGCAGATGAACTAACTCGTCTGCAATTTTGTCGGCAGCTGAACTATAGCATCACAGGTAGTTAATTTGTCTGCTTATTTTCTTTAGATGCTTAGGTATTGACAGAAATGTCTATCTGAAGATGAAAATTAAAAGGATTGTTCATATTTTCGAAATTCGACTGAAACAAGTATTGAAGTTGATTGTAGGATAAATTTACGCATCCAACTCCTTGGTTCAAACCATAGACCATGAAAGACATTTCCACATGCTTTTCCATTGATCATCTTGCATATTGTGATCAATGTAGCGAGAACCTGCACGTACAATGGAAGGGTCTCTATCGTGTTCTATATTTTGACATTGCAGAGACTGCTGAACGGCTTTGCCTTAAAAACTCATAAGTAATCCACCTAGTTCTAACACAAAACTGTGATTAGTCTGAAGCATTTTCAATTGAATTGCTTGCTACACATATCAACTTTGAGCTGTCTGATTCATTGTGATCAAAGCAGCGAAGTTGTGCTTGATGATGAACTCTGTGGAAATGATAGTTTCTGTCCAAACTCATATTTCGCCGATAGATAGAGTTTCTAAAGGTAGATGAAAATCCGAGATGTGTTCGTGCCATAGTTTCCGTAGTTCAGAGAAATATAGATAACAATTTCGAGAGAAAGGGCATTATTATAGGATATGTTAAAGAAACGTCAATACTTTCTTATGATAGACATACCTCAGTTTTAGAAAATGATAAAACCTTCGACTTTATTTATAATAGATCCACCATGCAATGCTCTGCAAAATTCGATAAAAGGGATTTTGATTTACTTGCTCTAATAATGTTTCCATAACCAAAATCAAGCACTTATATGATTCCGCAACTGTCTATTTAAAAATAAAAGGCAAAATGCCATCTTTTGAATAATTTTTGTCGAGTACGAGATATAAATCTGAAATTTTCATTATTCTAAATCGCAATCTTTAAGCCACCGATCCGCATTAAACTGATTAGGACGAAATATTCTTTTACATAAGAGCTCATCGATTGACATTATTTTCTCCATAAATTTTCATAGATTTTCACATTTATTTCTAGTCATCTAACGTAAAAATATAGCTCAAATCGCCAGTTATCTGTTCTAATATGATCATACATTTTGGTTAATCTATTTAAAAAAAGATTTACAGGATAATTAAAACTATGATAATTTTATAACAAAAAGAAAATGAGTTGGGCCACATTTTTACGTTGGATGACTAGATATTATTGTAAAAATTTATGAAAAGTCACGAAGAATAAATATATTAATTCAAAAGTTCCTATATAAAAGAACCTTTCGTCCTAACTAGTTTAATGCAGATCGATGGACCAAACACTGCGATTTCGAATGATGAAAACGTCAGATCTATATCTTTTACTCAATGAAACTCATTTAAAAAATGGCAACCTGCCTCTTGTTTTGACATATATAATAATAGGCATGTACCAAACCCTAACAGTTTGGGTTTGGTGAGTTCAGGTATTGAGTTTGAGTTTGATAAGTTGAGTTTGGATTTGAATTAGAATAGTGAGTAGATCTGTCATTTTAACTTTCGAAACACTTTAATAAAGTAGCTTAAGTTAAAGTTATTCATGCGAGCACTTCAACTTGAAAAATAGAAGTTATATTAGTTATTCTGAGGTCACACATTGAGGCAGAAAAATTTAGCTCGACGTTGGGTTCTAATAAAATATTGACAAAGTCCACCGATTCCTGCTGATAATTTGTCAAAGTTATCTTGCAAGGCACTGCTAAGTGATTGTGGACAATCCAATAGAGATAAGCATCAGCCATCGTAGACCATTCTATGGGACCATCCTGAAGTCACCATGCCCTATCCTAAGAGAGCAAGAAAAACCTTTCACTTGCTGCACACTGCTAGTACTCCTCACCCATCATGGCCTATAGAATGAGGCTGCCCATGAATCTTCGTGAGTTATGTGATCGGAGAACCGATGACTGTTGAAGAGATATGAGACAAGGGTATCGATGTAACTTATTTTTGTGAGCTATTGAGCGCAGGTACCTGTTGGTTCGTATTGGATATCTAAAGAGAATATCGCTAACTCTGCTTTTGCTATATGACGATAGTGCCCTTAATTATTCAGGGGGTACACGAGAACATTCGACTAATATGTGAGTCTGGATATGGAACAATAGTGGAACGAGCGTGAGAAAAGCTGGTGACAGACGCAGAATCAGGCAGAGTATCACATACAGTAGTTATCAAATGCCTCTACCTTAGAAGATTTCAGCTATGACAGTTACTTCAAGTCTGAAAACTTGTGTACATATAATCCACGAAAACTATAGATCAGAGTAATGAGTGTGCCCCAGTTTCTTAAATGAAGCAAGACTTATATTGATTGGAGCCTGTTTTGGTTTCAAGACTTTTAACCTGAAAAAACCTGCCTTCCGAATTTCGTGTTACTATTTATCAAATATATGATGAATTCTTGATATTATAATATGTAACTGAAGTGCAAGGTATCGTGTTTCCTCGCTCTGAAAAGAATGCTATTCGCTGTAGAATTGTTGTCTTTGAAGATAATTGAGTCCTTGGCACAAATGTGACATTTATTAGCATACGTTTTCTCTTTGAAAGACAGTTCTTTTTTGAGACTTGCAGCAAGTAATCGTTATCTACGTGCAAAATTTTTCTTGAAGTTTGAGCTTGATTTATGCAAACGATACTGAAGTTTAGTCTACAAAATGTATCAGGGAGTTTTCGCTCTTTTGATAATCACAGTAACATGGCTACAATTTTAGTAAGAGGTTATAGGTTTGAATGAAATAAATGGCGTAAATAGCTAGAGTATAGGTGTGAATAACGAGAAATCAACTGACCAATGTAGTTCTTTCTTTTCAGAAACAAAAAAGTTAAATTAAAAAAAAAATAAATGATATTTTTCTCATTCGGCCGATATGGCTGCTATGACCCTGGTAGTTCTAAACGGATAGTTTAGTTTTAGAGCTCTTTTTCTTGTAAAGAATGAAAGCGATTAAAATCATACTTAAACGCAAAGCACATAAAACTGGAAGGAAGGAAAACTTGTGTTATGTGTAATGATATGCATAGTCGAACCATTTGTAGTATGCAAACATAAAACATAAACCACCTATGAGCCGGTAGCTTGAGACGTGTAGAACAGAACAGAATTATACAAGCATGGTGCTGCGGCTGAAAATGCTCGAACATGATGATAGTTCTCTAGAAATGAACAAGTTGATAGTCCGCCTATTCTCCCCTCTCCCCCTCCCCCTCCCCCTCCCCCTCCCCCACCTGCATGCCAAAAAGCATATAAATGGTATTCATTGATGCCCGACATAATTCTTCTTGTACGTTAGCAATCGGAGCAAGCTTAGAATCCTGATCTATACTTTTAGTGAATTGTATATACAGAATTTTCAAACACTCGGTATCTGTAGTAACTGAGATCTCCTAAGATGGAGACTTGTATTCAATACTGTATGTCGTGTCCGTTACGGATTATATTTTGTGGACTTGATGATGAAGTAGGAACGGTGATGAACGACTAAATTAAATTTGACTCATGTTCGTGAAACTGTATCACAAATCCTAGGAAAGAACCTTTAGTGCAGAATTGAGCCACAGAAGATAGTCTATAATAAGAATCACAGGTTACCGGTTGAAAACGCTATGTTGTTTCGACCTCGCAGGTAGCAAGGACAGGTATTGACTTTGCAGACCATATTTTTCAAGTACTGTGTTGAACACTCGAGTTATTCGCTGTTACACGAGTCATTGGGTATAGAGGTGCTTGGATCAATGGTCGAACGGTTTCAGTTTCTGGTAAAGACCCGAGGTGGTTGTTATGGAAAGCAAACCGAGTCCGAACAATATGCCATTCATCTGACTGAGTAGGCAGGAATTACGATGAGGCGATAGCTATGTAGGTCACAGTTTCATAAGGGGTATTCAGACAACCATGGTGCACGGAAAAAATAGCACTATAGGAAACCAAAAAGGTTTCGTTCTGGCTGGAAAACTTGGAAAAAACTTCGAGAACGAAAACGGAACTTAAAAAAGGTTTCAAACTTTCAAACGGGTTCCAAAAATTGTTTAGATTTCGTAGATTTTCCACAAAACTTTGAAAAAGTTTCTTGGGCCCTTGATAATCATTTTGAGATTATATTGAGTTTCACGAAAACCTTTCTGAAGATTTCGAAGTCATTTCAAAAATGGTTTCCTATGGTGCTGCTTTTTCCAGTATACTCTGTTCGTGTCGAAGAAAGACAATTTTTTCTGCGGTAACGATTTTTTCAGTAAAGTTTGGATAAGGGCTCTCAGCGTCGAGAGAATAGAGTTTGTTACAGGTTACAGAGAAAGATATACTTATAGTCTCCGTGAAGTATACTGCTTCCGTAACTAACTTCCCACAAACTTTAAAATAGGATACAATCTTATTTCAAAGCACTTCTTATCATGAAACAACAGATTGACTTCTGTTTCTTCCTCATATAGTCAGAGTAAATTAGCTACGCCTGTAACCATAATTTCCTACCCCTAAATAGTGGGAGCTCCAATTGATTTCAGCTGAAGAATTGCAAAATAATTCATTGGTCTCGATACTTGATTCTTTATAGTTGCTCTCTTGGAGATTCGACTCAGCTAAGAAGCTCTAGTGCTCATCGAGATGCCATTTCCAAAACATCTGCTCACTTATTATCTCTCTCAATGAAGCTCTCTTAAAAGTTAATGAATCTATATTTACAGACAACTTCCAGCAAACGCCCACCAGCCTGACAGACACGATTAGGAGAAATGCGACAACTCCCTGCAGCGCACTTTGCATATAATAGACTTCTCTAATATGTCTCATGAACTTTTATGAGTACCCACGTCATACAGCCGGTGAGGACTTATGGAAAACCCCAATATATAGTTCATAATAGGTTTCAGGAAACGCCTTGAAAACTCCGTAAAGGTTTATTGATACTCCCGTTACATAGTTTACAATGGGGTATGACTACTTCCACTATATACTCCGTTAACGATTATGGATACCTGCATTATACAGCCCGTGGGGATTTATCGGTGTCCTATTATGTAGCCTATAACGGGTGATGAGTATTCCTAAAGTATAGCCCATGGTGACTCATTGCTACCTCTATAGGACAGTTCGCAGTCGCTGATGGGTATCCTGGAAGGTTGCCGTTGAAGATTTATTATTTGGAATAGCCGAGCATTGTGAACAGCTCATTCGAGTCAAACATCGAGCTAAAGTTTCCTGCCACAATATATTAACTCAGAACAGCTAGCATAACTTATATTTTTAAAGTTAAGGCTTTGATGTGAATTACTTTAGTTTTAACCACTTTATTAAAGTGCTTTTAAAGTTAAAATGACAGATCTACTCGCAACTGTAACTCAAACCCAAACCCAAACTCCGAAATGGTTTGGGTTTGGGGTTGGGTTTACTGCATGTAGAAAGCTGCTCGTTCGTCCAGACTCGAACCTGGATCTGATCGGGTCCACGTCCAAAATTTGATTTATTGCTTGGCCTGGGTCTAAAATTGTTATTTTTTTCCTCGAATATGGGTCCGAATGCAAGTTCGCAACAACGCCGGTTTGTAGCTCTCTAATATCATATTTCAGCGAAAAACAAACTGCGATCTATACTTGGCCGATCATGGACCCGGGTTCGAATTCAAGATTTAATTTTTTGGCAGAGCCCGAGTCTAAAATTTCATTTTTTCTGGGTCAAAGTCCGAAAAAACATTGACCTGCAGCTTTCTAGCTGCATGTCTCAATAATAATTCTTATCATATGTAACATCATGTACTGTTTCACAAAAAATTTTATTTTGCACTAGAGATTTGCCAAAATGGGTTTTTGCAGAGCTGTCGGGAACGCATTTTTCAAGAATAAATCTAAATGAGCACCATTTTCCCGAGTGGAGATATATTGCGTAATCGAACATTTTCCGGAAAACTTTTATTATGCTAAATACGACTAGAACCAGTTCATCGAAAAAGTTGGACCATATAACTACTTTTGAATAACCCAAGAACAGATAGTGCTAGAGACTCAGGGTTTTCATACTTCGAAAGAACAATACGAGTAGCATCTATCTATAGCAGGTAAGCTAGATTCTAAGCGTTCCTTCATCCATGTGCCTGAGCTGGCATTTTTAAAACCATGAAAATTATGTTCATACCTCACGCTCTTGTATCACTATAGCTAACCTTAAGAGCACAATAAATAGCATATTGGAAATCAGGATGTGGCTGTAGAGTGGGTATTGTGTGTACGGGTATGAGTGTAATTGCGATATGAGTGTAAAGAACGTTTTCAACCAGAGTCACACCCTTACCTACCACCAACGCACTCAGTTGAATAATCTAAATAAATAATCGAGATACTTAAATTTACTTTTCTCGAAGTCTTTTAGAGCATCATGTAGATAGATATTTTTAAAGCGTCTTTCATGTGCATTTCATACATTTATCAAAGCAAATATATAGTTGAACGCTGATCTTTCTGGGCTATTTAAAACAAGCAATAAGCTATCTAGTAGGCAGAATGAAGAGGAAATTAGCCTCAATCTCATTTGCACTAGAGTTATGACGAAGTAGTATACTACAAAATATATGAACTTGGAATCTCATCATTCACTATCTGAACATTCAATTTGTCAAGCTGTAGAGTTTTAGCTAGTGGTACCTCAAAAATTGTACCGCTTCACACCAACTACGATCCTCTAAGGTATTGTGTTCAAGAACTGTCACAGAACTCATTAGCGAACTGGAAAGACCTGGTCTCGAGATGGAAACAGTAAGAGGCGATATTCCCCCAGTTCTTCATAGAATCTTAACATCTGCAGTATGATTCACATGCAGGACAGCCCAAATGATGCTCATCATAGTGTGAAATATGGTGCTAAAAACTACACTTGAAAAATGACAATAACATACATTCTCACTCCCATCTGATGCATGTTTTCTGATAAAATTTTGTTATATTCAGCACCTGCCTCTTATGCTCAAGCTCGTATTTGGCTCGACGAGCGGATACGTTTTGACATGAAAAACCAAGTGGCAATCTACAATATGCCCTTTTTATATCACATTCGCCCAGGTGACACTCTATCAATTGAAAAACTACGCCAAGCTTTGCAGTTCCTCGTTATGAAACACCAAAGTCTTCGCACATCCCTTGTATTCGATAATGAGAAACAAATTTTAATGCAACGAATCATTGAATCGAGTGACAAAAACAAAGAATTATTTACATTCATTGAAAGTACTGTTGAAACATACGAAGAATTAAATAATATTATGTACGACGAACGAAAAAATCCCAACCATTTCGACCTTGCCCGGGGTCTTGTCTTTCGGTGCCATCTTGTTCACTACAAGCAGAACGTCAATACTAATCTATTTTACCAAGAAGATACATTAATCTTCAACTTCCATCATGCAATGTTCGATTTTCCTTCAATCGACGTGTTTCATCGAGATCTCATTGAAGCCTACTCTAGGGGTGAATTGCAATGGCAAGACAATACTATTCTGCGCTATATTGATTGTAAGCTGAATATATATATATATATGTTAATTTTACATAATTGATCTATTTGTATGTACCATTAGATGCGATCATCGAGCAACAGATGCCGATGGCTGCTGCTAGCATATTTTGGCTTGATTTTCTTCAAGGTTGCAAACTTGATCGACCTTTACCACTACCGTTTGACCGACGCCGTGTCATTAATGAACAACGGACCGGCCGTGGTGCAGCAGTCACTTTTGAATTCGGCGAAGAGCTCTCTCGAGCCTTTCTGGTTCACGTCTCTCGAGCCAACGCGACGCCCGAAAACATGGCCCTTGCTATTTATTATGCATTTTTATTCAAGTTGACCAATGGAGAAAGAGATTTGTGCATCGGAATGAACATTGATGGTCGTTATAAACATGAACTAATGTCGGTAACTGGTATGTTCGTAAATGCAATACCATTGCGATGCCAACTTGATCCATATTGGCCGTTCACTCGACTTGTCAAAGAGGTGCATCAGATGATGAACGTTACTTCGAACTATTCTTACTTTCCTCTTCAGCGTATTCTTGCTCAACATCCACTTGTGTCTAAGCCTGCTTTTCTTGACACATCTTTTCAGTTTTACTCCAATACAGTCCAAAATATGTATATTGATGTTATGTTTGGGGATATTCATCTTTGTCTCGTGCCTTATTAGATTGAAATTGCAGAGGACGAGATTGTAAGCAAGTTTGATTTTTCACTTAACATTTATCACAATTCAGCAACTAATCAATTATCGTGTACAATCAATGCATCACTTGATCTATTTGAGAAAGAGACAATCAATAAGTTTGCACAGAGATTTCATCTCATGTTAAAACAGTTATTTCAGTCTAATATTGATTGNAAATATTCTACCTTTTAAAGCGGTATTAAAAGCAAAACCAAAGAAAACTAAACGATGAAAACAGCATTTTGGGACAAATCATTTTCGATGACCCCTGAGGTTGTAGTAGGGGTCCCTTTTTTCAACCGAAAAAAATCAAGATCTCAAAAAAACTTGAAACATACATGGATCGACTAAGTTTTTACTGCTGATTCCGAATGTGACTCTAGTTTTGACCGAGGTTGTAATTTTCGAACCGAAAAGTTGCTAAGAATGGGTCAAAAATCTATAAAACAGGGCACCGAGACCAATATATTTTGGAATGTCTGTAGTGAAGAGTATTTTTCGAGTTTAGAAAATATACAGATTGGCAGCTTCTGAAAAGGGCTATCGAATGATAAAACCCCGAACTCGATAGCTGTTAATATTGAGGAATTATTATCAAAACACTGATGCCACTATCTATCATCTATCCATAAGGTTCACCCAGGATTTGGATCCCGTTAGATAGAAATAGGAGATCACTCTAAAGTGATTTGTCTTACCTAGTTTCGTGCGCTAAACACGGATCTGAAGTCAGTTTTCCTAACTTTTAAAGTAATTGTATTACTTTGAGGAGTAGGACTAACGGTCATTAGGCAGGGTAGACCCCAATGTGATCCATGCTAACTTGACCCCCCAGTTTTTTACAATGGACAATTTATTGTCAAAATATGTATTTTGATGAGATCTGTGCCTGGTTAAAAAATAACTGTGGTACCGTGTGCACCACTCAAGAAAAGTCCAAAATACCGCCATCTTGGTAAATTCCTTTTCTGAAGTTTTCAACAGGTTTTGGCGTATCGCGTTTTCTTTAGTCTATATTTTAGTCACTTAAATACGATGAATTTGGAGCCTATACTGTTCTCTATAAATTGAGACGTTCCCGAGCTCAAACGATCAAGCCGTTGATGAGATAATGCGAAAATACTGAGTATACGCTCAAAATAGCGACTTTTAAGGGTCAAAGTATACCCTTTAAACTTGTTTTAGCTCGCATTTTTTCAAGGTACAACCAAGTGACCTGATATTTTGGCTTTGTCTATAGATTG
The DNA here is from genome assembly GCA_905329745.1 of Rotaria sp. Silwood2. Classification (NCBI taxonomy): domain Eukaryota; kingdom Metazoa; phylum Rotifera; class Eurotatoria; order Philodinida; family Philodinidae; genus Rotaria; species Rotaria sp. Silwood2. The sequence continues at coordinate 12,578 of CAJNSZ010000575.1, forward strand.
ACTAGACCCAACATTTGAGACAATAAAATCGAAAAGAAAAATTTTTTCCCCGGCGGCCCATGATGGTCCTGTGGCGATCCCTCTCATAAAGTCCTTAATAGCGAGTATCTGTAAAAGTGACGAACATTCACGAACATCGAGGTACTAAAGTTAGTGGACGTGGTTTTTCGTATGCATTCTACCGTATCCTCGAACATATGCTTTTTAAGATATCCGACCACTAGAATGCTACTACATAAGCTTTCTGTTGGAACAAATATCTTTAGAAAATCGAGTTTTTCAAGACGACTCTATGGATGACTGCCTAACAGCTGAGGAACCTGACTTTTCGAAACACAATTTTTCAACAAAAAATAACAGGCAGTAGCATTCTGGTAACCAAATATTTTTATAAACACCTACTCGTGGCTGATCGTGTAGCTGAAAACGTGCACTTTAGCGGCACAATCTCAACAGCAGAACATAATTTCGTGTTCAAGGATGTTGATGAACGATGGACAAAAACCTACGTCGAGTAGTTCTGTTGCTCAGATGTTTGTGGGTTTTCGTGAGCGTTCGCAACATTTACAGATGGGGGTGAGAAGTTATTGTTATTAATAACAATAACAAAAAAAGTTATTTGTTATTAATAACAAAAAAAATTATTTGTTATTAATAACAAAAAAAATAACAAATAACTTTTTTTTCCGAAAAATCTTAGTTATGCTTTGTTACTATGTAAAAGTATACCAGTTCTGTTTGCTCATTATTGTCCAATTTCTCGATGATGTTACTGGCCGCAATCTCCATTAGATAGCCTATGAAACTGAGAAAAATCTTAAAAAGATCTTTTCAAGTATCTTGCTCACCTACCGGTAAAATTTACTAATCAGTTTACGAGGAACGATTCCTCAATCTTCGATTGCCTTTGACTTGATGTTTTGGTCAAATAAAAGTCTTTGCGAAATGAGATTCAAGGCGCCATTTTTCGAGTTATGATCTGTACAATCTTTCTAGACATTTTCTCATCTCGCAAAGGCTTATATTTGACCAACGCATCAAGTCAAAGACAATTGAGCATTGAGGAATCGTTCCTTGTAAAGCGATCAGTAAATTTTGCCTACAGATGAGCAAGATACTTGAAAAGATCTTTTCAGGATTTTTCTCAGTTTCATAGGCTATCTAATGGAGATTGCGGTCAGTAACATCATCGAGCAATCGGACAATAGTGAGCAAATAGAACTGGTATACTGTTACATAGTAACAAAGCATAACTAAGATTTTTCGGAAAAAAAAGTTATTTGTTATTTTTTTGTTATTGTTATTAATAACAATAACAATAAATTCACACCCCTATTTACAGACACTCCTCCATTTGCTACTACATACAACTTTTGTGGAATCCACTTCAACTTCAGTAATCTCTTATATAACCAAAGAAGTTCTATCATCAAATGAAGATTCAGCATAAACCCTTTTTACAGAGCAGAAATAACAAGCTACATTGAGCTGTGTATTTTATCTCTCCGACTGTTTTGGTTTCAACCTAACATAGGCTACCCAGTGACACTATACAGATTGGGAAATAATTATTCAATTCTTTCCAAGTGTTAGATCAATCAGTGAAACCAATTGTGTAATTCAACGCCGAGCTGAGAATATCACGTAAAAAACAACAAGTCCAGTATTTAGCAATATGAAGACTAATTAGTTTCAAGCCCTATATACTAGTTAGATATTGTTAGCTCGATGAAGACGAGCTTACTTTTATTTAACTAAAAGAAAAGAAGGGATGTCCTTAACACACACTTGCACACGTATATATTGATGAAGAACAAAGAAAGTGAATACATCATAACAAATAGAGAATAGAGTATGATAACAAGAGAGAGAATAAAGAGTGATTACAAGAGAGAATAAAGAATGATAAAGTGATCGAGGGTTAAGATGATGATGGTGTGATATCACTGCTAACAGACATAGTCTGCGATACTATAAATTTTCGAGATTCAAAACCTTCTTGTAGGCTATCTAAGCTTTCGACTTCTCATACCTTAAGATCAAAGTTAGTTGTATCGCAAGCATAGCACCACTTCTTGTAGCCTCGAGTGACCAACTAAAACAAGTTTCGACACGAAGATCGCACTATTATCAGAATGCCACTACACAGTATCCCGAGATAGCATCAACGATAGTATACATAGTTCTAGTATTTATAGTTCATTGCCAATTTCATTTTTTATCAGCAGTACTACAGTCTCGCTGCAGTGTACCACTATACACAATTTCATTGTATCCACTAAATTTGAATAGCACCAAGAAATTATCACGTTGCTCTAACTCAATGAATTTTTGCGACCCACATTTTTTTATCTTTAGCTCCCGCCTCCTACGCTCAAGCTCGTACTTGGCTCGATGAACGAGAACGGTTTGGTCCCGAAAAACCACAAATGGCAATCTATAATTTGCCGTTTCTATATCAAATTAGCTCTGATAACACTTTGTCAATTACACAACTTCATCGAGCTCTGCGACTCATCGTCATGAAACATCCATGTCTACGCACATCGCTTATCTTCGATACCGAGAAAAACGCTCTAATGCAGCAGATTATTGACTCGAGCGATATTAGCAAGGAACTGTTTACATTCAAAGAGAGCACTATCGAAACAGACGAAGAACTGTCTGATATTATGCACGATGAACGAAAGAATCCCACTCATTTCGATCTCGAGAAAGGTCTCGTTTTTCGATGTCATGTTGTTTATTACAAACGCAACTCGAACAAGGATCGTCATCTTTGCGAAGGAGATGCACTCATTTTCAACTTTCATCATGCTTTATTCGACTTTCTCTCATTGGATGTGTTTCATCAAGATCTCAATCAAGCTTACACAACGGGCCAACTACCGTTTGAAGATGATTCTTCTCTACGTTATATAGACTGTAAGATCATTCTTCATTGCTTTTGCCCAATGGATATATCTGCTTGTACCATTTAGATGCCGTCATTGAACAACAAATGCCCATGACGGCTGCTAGTACATTTTGGCTGGATGCTCTTCGTGATTACAAGATTGATCGCCCTTTGCCGTTACCCTATGATCGATACGGTGGGTCTCACGAGCATCGAACTGATCGTGGCTTGTCAGCTTCTTTTGACTTCGGTGAAGATCTTTCACGAGCATTTCTTGCACGAACCTCAATGAGTAACACAACACCAGAGCACATGGCTCTAGCTAGCTACTATGCCTTCTTGTTCAAATTGACCAATGGAGAAAGAGATTTGTGCATTGGAATGAACACTCATGGTCGCTATAAACCCGAACTAATGTCTATCATCGGAATGTTCGTAAATGCAATACCCTTGAGATGTAAACTCAATCCCAATTGGTCGTTTGCTCGACTTGTCGAGGAGGTGCATCAGATGGCAAAGGAAAGCTCCGACTATTCATACTTTCCTCTTCAGCGTATTCTTGCTCAACATCCACTCGCTTCTAAACCTGCTTTCCTTGGCACATCTTTTCAATTTGATTCGAATACAAATCAGAGCATGTGCTATGAAATAATGCTTGGTGATGTTCGTCTTTACCTTTTACCTTATTCAATCGAGATTGAAGCAGATGAAATTGTAAGCAAGTCTGATTTTTCGCTTAGCATACATCATGATTCGGTCATTGAGCAACTGTCGTGCACAATCAATGCATCTCCTGATTTATTCGAACCAGAGACAATCAATAAGTTTGCGGAGCGATTCCATATCATGTTGAAGCAGTTGTTCGAGTCTGATATTGATTGGATCAAGGAACCAATCTACAAGTTATCTTTGATGTTGCCAGATGAGAAGCTGCTCATTCAATCAATGAACAACACATCAATTTCGTTTTCTTCTGTCACTTGTCTGCATCATGAATTTACCTGCCGAACAATCGAATTTTCACAAAAGGTAGCTGTAGAGCTCGACGATCAATCTCTAACGTATGTTGAACTTCTTCATTATGCGCAACTGCTAGCTCTTGATCTGCTAGACAAGTACGGGATCAAACCTGGCGATATTATTTGTCAATGTGTGGAGCGAAGTCTATCCATGGTGAGTTTGTCCAAAACACACATATATTATTCTAGAAAGTAGCATTTCTACATGTTTAGGTAATTGGTGTCATTTCAATCGAGATGGTTGCCGGTATCTACTGCCCACTGTCACCTCGAAATCCCTACCAACGCCTCTTGATGCTACTAGAACAAACTAAAAGTCGTCTAGTTCTTGTTCATTCAATGACACGAGATATATTCACCGACGACATTCTCACAGTAGACATTGATGCAACTGTGAATGACACGAATGCAGTGAAGGAGCATGATCCAGATCGGCTGTTGTGTGCCATGATAAAACCTCATTGTGTCGCGGCAATCGTCTTCACAAGTGGGTCAACTGGAGTACCTAAAGCAGTGAGTTTCTAGATAGCTTATCCATTCAGTGTGGACAGAATTAGTCTTTCGTTACAGGTTCAACTACGACACGGAAATCTCGTTGCTTGCATGAACTCGCTGAAGTCCCTTAATATGTTAAACAAAAAAGACATAACTGTACAACTAGCTCGGTGCTCTTTTGACGCCCATATGCTGGAAATTTTGGGAACACTTATTCTCGGCGCCACAGTCGTCATGCTTCGTCCAAAAGGCAACATGGATCTAGTTTACCTCGCTACAGTTCTCAGCGATAAACAAATCAGTTATATGTTTGCTGTACCAGCCCTGTTTAACAGTCTCTGCGATTTCTTCAAAGAGACACAAATCCCTCATTTATACTTAATGCGATCGCTTTGTGTTGGAGGTTTGTACGATAAAACCTTTTTACTAGAAATTATTTGATGAATCGGTTGTATGTTTCATTTCCTAGGGGAAATTGTGTCACTCCAGTTGATTGAACGAATAAAAAATATTGTCAGCAACAATTGTCTGATTTGGCATGTGTACGGACCAGCTGAGACGACAATTTTTTCCACGTACCATGGAGTGAACTCAACATATCAGAAGAGTGGCATTCCTATCGGCCGACCAATTTTAAACTACCGATGCCTAATTCATGACAAGTTTGGGCAATCAGTATTCGTTGGTCAGCAGGGCGAGCTCTTAGTGGGAGGCGTAGGTCTCTTTGCCGGGTATCTCGGTCGTGATGATTTGACAAAAAAAGCATTAGTCAAAATCGATGATGAAATGTACTATCGAACAGGTGATCTTGTTCGAATGGACAACAGCGGTTTGATCTACTACATCGGTCGCCAAGATCATCAGATAAAGCTGCATGGACAACGCATTGAAGTAGGTGAAATTGAGAGATGTTTACTCGACACTCATATTACTGCCTGTGTGGTCACTAAATGTGGAGAAGATCATTTGGTTGCCTATGTACAAGGATCTGGTATCAGTGAAGAAGATTTGCGCACACATTGTTGCTCTCGTCTTCCACCATTCATGATTCCTTCGATGTTCGTTGTGCTTGATCATTTACCCTTAAACGCTAATGGAAAAGTAGATCGGAAGCATCTTCCCATTCCCGATTTTTCTTCATTGAATATATCGTCGACTATCGGATATGAGACTCCTCTTACTGAAATCGAAGAACGTGTTCATCATCTTTGGTGTGAAGTATTGCAAACTAATGACAAGAAGATTTCAACCACTACCAGCTTCTTTACTATCGGTGGTCATTCACTCCTCATCATGCAACTCTATCATCATTATCAAACATCATTTGGTTTTGATAGTCGCGCCCTTCCCATTACACCCTTTCTGCAGCAAGCAACAATTGCTGAACATGCAAAATTGCTTGAGACAATTAAGTTTGCTGATGTGAAGTCAAAGGCATGGCAGACGCTACATATCAATGAAGGTAAGACATTTTTTTCTGACTATCTGGCAAAGTAATCCATAGGTGATAACTTTACAGGAATTGCGTCTTTCGCCCAGGAGCGCATTTTTCTCGACGAGGAAGTTCGCTTCTCCAAGAAAGTTGCTGTCTATAATATATTGATAGCATTTCGAGTCAAAAATGGTTCACTTTCATCGGCGCACTTTCAACGAGCAATTAGATCGGTTTTGGAAAAGCACCAAGTTCTACGAACTTCTCTTGTTTTCGACACTACTGTCGGCTTGTTAAAGCAGCGCGTCAAAAATATCCACGAGACATTCACTTTGGCAACAGAGCGAACTTTTTCAAACGACGAGGAGCTTCATTCGATTCTTGCCGACATGATTACAGATGTATCGCTGTTCGATTTGTCAGAGGGTCGCGTTGTTCATTGTCAGATTCTTCGACTTGCGTCCGTTGATGATCATGCTGACAATGATCTAATCACTATTGCCGATGTACTTGTAATTGCCTTCCATCATGCCGCGTTCGATGGAACTTCTAATCGTATTTTCTTAAATGATTTGTGCACTGCCTATAATACTGATAGACCATTGGCGATAGATGAGCGTTCATTGCAATATATCGATTATTCACTGCATGAACGTCAAATGGATATGGCAACGTCGTCTGAATTCTGGCGATTACAAATGGATGGATATAACTTCGAACGTCGCTTGGAATTTCCAGTCGATCGGCATCGTTCAGCCGCTGATGAACGGTCGAGTGCCGCTTACTCGGCCTATTTCTCGCTCGACAACGATCTCTCAGTCTCATTTATAGATTATGCTTCTTCACATAACGTCACACCGTTTCAACTTGGTCTAGCCACGTTTTATGCGTTTCTGTTCAAACTGTGTAATGGTCAAAGCGACTTGTGTGTCGCTTGTGTCAATGCGAACCGATATAGGACTGAAATAAAAGACATGATTGGTATGTTTGTTGCTACTCTTCCCTATCGCATTCAACTAGATTCTGATGGCTCATTCGATCATCTTGTTGAACAAGTTCGAGACAAATGCTTGTCAATTGTTGAACATTCCCATTGTCCACTTCAAGAAGTTTTAACCGTTTCAAATCATCCAAACTCAACTGCAGCCTTTCTGGGAACTGCATTTGATTTCACCACTGTGTCTCCAGAAGTCAATCGACTAGGTTTCAATGGGGTGGAAATAGAGTCTTTGACTTTACCAAGATCCAGCGTAGTGGCTAAGTTCGATTTCATGTTGACCTTCTCATATGATCCATTATCAAAACACGAAATAATGGCATGTTTTCTTGTGTGCTCACGCGATCTATTTGATGAGAGGACGGTTGCTACAATGGCGCGACGATTTGAACATCTCCTCTTGCAACTTTTCTCATCAAATTCAACTATGAGTCAAATTGATAGATCACGAACGCCACTTACGAAGCTGACTCTTGTTCTGCCAGAAGAAGCTACGGAAAAGCAATTGCTGACATTCCGTCGACTGCCGAACTGTGTCAATACAGGTATGTGCATTGACATATTTTATACGCTGTCGTGCTGTTATTTGAAGAGAAAAACATCGCTCTGAAGATGTAAAAATCACAGAACTGTTTATCTGTGAAAGTTTCTTGATCATTATCTCCATTTTAGCTGTGAAATGCGTTAATCTGAAAACTGTTAATTATCCCAAACAGTGATAGTATGTGGTACTTCGAATTCAAGACAGGATCCACCACACGGTACAGACACTCCACACTCCTGAAAAATTCCCCCGCTATTTCATTAGTGGAATCGATAGCCCATGAGTTGAAACTAATAAGCCTTAAAGCTGAGGTCGACTAATTGTGTAATAAAAAAGTCGTGAGAGATACGCTGATAATTACTCATTAATCCAGTCAAAATCTTTGCTGCTTAGTGTGATTCTTCTATCTTCATCAAAATGTAATAGATTTCTTAACAATCATACGCCATTTGATAGTGCATCGAATGCACTGGAAAACTGGACGTACAACATGAATAAATTAAACATACACATTTATCTTCTCAGAAAGGTTCGACAAATATCGATGAAGTCATGATCATTTTTTTAAGAAAAACCTTCTGAAGATTAAGAGGTTCGAGAAATTAGGATTCTGCATTGATTTAAGCACTCAAAAGCTACAAAACTAGTCCAACGCAAAAAAACTTTTCAATAGTAGTTTTATGCCAAAAAAGTGAAAAATATCGATTTCGTCTTATTTCTGAGGATACTCTGGATTTCACTTTCTCATCAATGCTCAACTGAGTATTAATATGATTTATAGTCTTTGATATAGGGAAGACAATCCTAGAAGGTAGAATGTTATATCGATCTATAGTCTCTTTCTGTCGGCGACGAAATTCCATATTGTGGACGTAGTAAAAATGAGGCATGGTCGGCATTTCCGTTCTGTGCACACGTCACGGTTGAACAGTGCTTTTTTCTATACTTGCACTTGTGAACTGTGGACATTTTCTTAGTCTTGCTTTCATAAAATTTGTATAGTGGATACTATTATGGATTTAGAAATACCTATGACAGAGCATATAATTTAACGATTAGGGCTAGGACAAGTTCATGCTATAGCAAATTTCAGAGGCTAATCGAGCAGCTTGTATTCCCAAAAGCTCGAGCTGATATTCAGGTGGCCTAGGCATTTTGGGGCTCTTTTGATCTAGGATTGCTATAACTCGAAGTGTATTTTCTTTTATGAAGAAACACTGACAAGAAGGAAATCGATAGGACAAGGTGCAAGAATATAGATGGAATGTTCTGATGTCTTTACTATAAGAACAAACAATAAGACTACCATAAGGAAGTATATTTTTCACAACTGCATGGAATCCACATTTAGCTTGATTCGGAAAGCATGTATTGGCGATTACTATGGCCGACATGTAATGACTACAGTGCTTTCCGAAAACTGTGACCTCCCTAAATTCTTTCAAATTTTGACCCATCGGACTCATACTTTTACCACAAATAGAGCTCAGTAAACCTTGATTGTGACTACCAGCCTGTTCTTCAGCCGTTCGGATACATGAAGGTTATGAACTGAACGCTATCTTCAGTTTGCGACGACAGATAACCAGAATTTCGCCAATTAGAACTTTCGTCAGTTGAAGAAATTCCAGAAGGTGTCTTGGCGAAAGTACAGGATGTTTTTGCCAACTGGCGAACATACAAAGAGTTTATTGGCACAAGTACAATGGGATTTTGTCAGCAGTCACTAAATAATATTAATACAGGATGCATGTAAGCGCTGAAGCTAATATTGTTAGAATATATAAGGTATAACTTACGCTTATTAATGTAGTCAATGGGACTCTCTAATTCACGTCTAATTTACATTCAAATTGACGAAATTCCAGCGAGTGCACTATACATCGACCTTTTTTCTGCGACCAGTTCGTTTTCTTGAGCCATATTGAAGTGGATCTTTCAAAAAATTTGTTACCACAGTTTTTGATCGATTGATTTTCCTTGCAATCTCTCGATGAGACTTGTTTTTCTTGTGTAGGTCTAAGATAGACCTTTTCTCGGTTTCTGTTAGCTGTATTGCTCTCGGCATAATTAAACTTGAATGTGAAGTGCTATCTGATTTGTTAATTTTACTTAAAGTTACTCACGATTCGTTTATTACTGTAAACCTATCACGTGGTCCTATAATTATGCACCACAAAAATGGAGGAAATTCTACATATATATGAAAACGAAAGGATTAGTGCTTGAAAATTTTATGGCGACATTCTTATGACTCACCTATGTCAAATCACTCGAAATAGTATTTATTTCATTAAGCTTAATTTTACAACAAGTGGTCTTATAATTATGCACCAGGCTGTATTTCGTCTTTTTGAGAGGTTATCAGGAAAAAGTAACCGGTAACGGTTCCGTTACCAGTTACTCGGGTAACTGGTAACTCCTTCCATAGCAACCGTTACCGTTACCGTTACCGAGTAACGATCTGGGAACGGTAACATCCCACCCCTATTCGTAACTTTCATACAGAACCTTTTTAAGTTACGAAAACTGAAAAGGGTTTCGAGGTTTTACTTCAAAACCCTCTAGAAGTTCCGTGCATCGTTTACTGAACTTTCGGTAGTTTCTTATCGTTTGCACAAAACCGTTAACAGTTCCGTATAGCATTTAAGGGTTCCGTATAAGTTCTATGAAGCCATTCATAGTTTTGTAAGTGCTCTAATAGTTCCAAACACACTGTACGAAAGTAAACCATGTTTTTGTAAAAGATATATCGAACCATTACATCATTTACGAACCTATGAACAGTTTCGTACAATGTATGCCTAACCTATTGATGTTTTATGAAATCACTGATAGTTTTGTGGAACAACTAAAGGCTCCGTATCTCTTATACGAATCTATCGAAAGTTTCGTAAAACATCAAAAGGCTCGGCATACATTATACGAAACTGTTCATAGGTTCGTAAATGATGTAATGCTCTCTAAAAAAAAAAGAAGCTTTATCGAACCCCTCGAAAAGGCTCTGCAGATTTCTAAAAGCATCCAAATGTGTCCAAAGTGTCAAAAAAAGGATAAAAAATTTGATAGAACCTTTTGGAGGTTCTGCGGAGTACCCACTAGCAGAACCATCTCTTACGAAACGTTTTTTAAGTTCTGTACAGCAAAAAAAGGTTTTCGTGGAACAATACGAAACCTTGAGGATTCAGTACAAAACCATTAGGGTTTCGTACCAAAGGTCAACGGTTTTGTACTGAACCCTTAAGGTTTCGTATTTTCTCATGAAACCATTTTTTTGGGGTACAGAACTTAAAAAAAGGTTTCGTAAGAGATGGTTCTGCTGGTGGGTACTCCGCAGAACCTCCAAAAGGTTCTGCCGAATTTTTTATCATTTTTTTGACACTTTGGACACATTTGGATGCTTTTAGAAATCTACAGAACCTTTTCGAGGGGTTCGGCAAAACTCCTTTTTTTTTAGAGAGTGGGTCAGTATATCTTTTACGAAACCATGGCTAGTTTCGTACAGCGTGTCTGGAAGTATTAGAGCACTTACAAAACTATGAATGGCTTCGTAGAACTTATACGAAACTGTCAACGGTTTTTTACAAAAGATAAGAAACTACCGAAAGTTCAGTAAACGATGCACGGAGGTTCTAGAGGGTTTTGTAGTAAAACCTCGAAACCCTCTTCGATTTTCGGAACTTAAAAGGTTCTGTATGAAAATTACGAAACGATTTTCATGCCACGGAACTTAAAATCTTTTCGTAAAACAATACCAAACCTTCAAAGTTCGGTAGAACAACTAGTTTTTTTACAGTGTGTTTTGTGGAAAGTACAGTAGACTTTCGCTATTGGTAAAAGTCCTAATTGACGAAATTCCGGAACCCTGCGACGATTGTGTGTCAACCATTGTTGAACATCTTTTTCTGGAGAACCTCTCAATGAAAAGCCAAGTGGCCAAGGTATCTTCATAATGAATTTGGTACCAAATCATTTTGAAATGATTGAGATGCTATCTTCGTAGTGAAGTCTTCTTCTCTAATGTCAGTCCTAGTCTTCATTCTGATGTCGATAACGAATCTACGAAAATTACTCCGGTCGCACTTGCTCCCCAGCGTTAGTTGATCCCGCGGCATTTTCTTTCATACAGCTCTTGCTTAGGACTTCGATCAATCAAAAACCAATTAGAAAAGTATTGAAAACCAATACAGACATCATTTTCACCCTCATCTTCACCATTGCCCTCACTCTCACTCTCATATTCTCTCTCAGCCCCACTGTAATCTCCTCCTAATGCTCTATTTATTTCCACCCTCATCATCAGCCCCTTAATTTCACTAGAACAACTGTCTGGGGAGCAATTTCCATGTTATCGGCGATAGCTCCGGCTGCCTCTGACTATTTCACCTAAAAATTCAACAGTAAGTCACCATAAACTCACAGGTCTGTGCTAAAATATTCAGGATCATAGGTCACTCTAGGGTCGAGATACAGCTATCTGAATAATTCGCCATGGTTTAACTAGACAATGGATGGAATCATGATTTTTCGCAATGGTTTTTTTGAGCCAAAAATCGGCTTATATGCAGCCGCATTTTGCGCTATAAAACAAGAGTAAGTTGTGAAAACACAGAATGGCAAACCGATTTTTCTGAGATGGCACATTTGTTTGATTTATTCAACAAAACGATGAGCGCTCTTTCTACGTACAAGATGATTGTCTATTACAAAGAATTTGGCTTTAAAATTATTCTACAGGACGTACAGAGTTTCGGTTTAATTGTGTCACTCGTGCGTACATCTCGTTTGTACTGTTGTGGCCCAAAAGAGCATTCTTTAATCTAAAGCAATTTTTGCCGACATATGGATGCTTCTTGTGAGGGTAGAAAGAGCATTCACCGTTTTGTCGAATAAATCGAACAAATGTGCCATCTCAGAAAAATCGATTTGCCGTTCTGCGCTTTTATAATTTGCTATTGTTTTATAGCGCTAAATGCAGGTACATATAAGTCGATTTTTGGCCAAAAAGGCCGTTGCAACAAATTATGATTTCATCGATTATCTAGTTGTGCCATGGCAAATTGTTTAAATAGCTGTATCTCGACCCTACAGTGGCCTATGATCCTGAACATTTTAGCATAGATCTATGAGCCTATAATGATTTACTGTCGAATTTTCAAGTGAATTAGTCAGGGCCAGACCGAGTTATAGGCACCAGAATAAAGACTGGGACTGACTGTGGAGCAGAAAATTTCAATATGATGATAGCATCTCAATCACTTCAAAGTGATTTTGCACCAGAATCGTGCCGGAGATAGCTGTGAACGCATGTGAGGTTCGGAGTGCCGAGAAAGAGAAGAGCCGCATACACAGGCAAAAGTTGTCATTGGAATGAGTTTCGTAAAATCCACCGAAAATCAGTAGAGAAATATTTTTTTAACCAAAAAAACAACACATTCGAAACAGTGCCTAGTATCTTGCAAAAGACGTCATCTCAATGAGACGCAGTAATTTGAAGACGTGTGCGCGATTCTGAGGCTTTTTTGGCAAACAAAAGAATTTAAGAAACGCACAACGTACTGCAAAACACAACGTTTTGTTTTTATCAAGAAAATTGATCGACAACTGACCATGCTTAGTGATGTGATGGGTTTAGAATTGATCTTGGTAAAATAGTGATCACAAAAAGCTCTGTGACATTTGAAAATCATTCTCCGAAACTTTGCAATCGACTTTCTTTAAGTTTCATACATATTTTTCATATTCTTAGTTGCTAAACTTTCATACCCCACTGACTCAAACAAATAGTACCACTTTTAATCCTCAAAGTAGTCTAAATAGAAACCTTTAGCGGTAAATAGTTTCGTGAGAGTTTCGCCCGCTTTTAATTTTTATATTTTTTACGAAAGGCGATTCGAAATGAGCGTTGACGTACATACAGAGACAAATAATCAAAGTATCCCTACCCTATGTGACCTGGGTTTGAATTCTCTCTTTCATAAACATCCATTATTTGTGTGTGACTATGTGGATATTCTGTTCATCCACACCGGCTTCAATGCCTACTAATTTCACTGGTTATCGAAAGTGATGAATGAACATCAAGAAAGAAAATAGGAACTGTAGACTTCGTTTGAGTTTTCTATAGCTATTTCACGTTGAAATTCGTTAATAACTGCACTACATCTGCAAAGCAGTTCATCACTATACGAAATTTCAGTCTACCTATCAAACGAGGATAGCAACAAGAGAATAAAATGTCAATCACCCTTCATAGATACTTTTCGCCTAAAACTTGTTTTTTTTAGCACCAGCCTCTTATGCTCAGGAGCGCATCTGGCTCGATGAACGAGAACGGTTTGGTCCCGAAAAACCACAAATGGCAATCTATAATTTGCCGTTTCTATATCAAATTAGCTCTGATAACACTTTGTCAATTACACAACTTCATCGAGCTC
>CAJNSZ010000575.1:34640-55983 GCA_905329745.1 Rotaria sp. Silwood2
TCACAAAAATGTGTTTTGGACATCTCAAACAAGTTAAAGCAAATAAACGTATCCTTATCCAATACAGTCGGACAGGGCAGGGCAAAGGCGTCAACACCAGCTGATGATCGTCTATTATTACAAATTATGAAAAAAGATCGAACAAAATCTAGTCAAATGTTGGCAGCCGAGTGGACTTTATCAAATGGTACAAAATTATGTGCATCTACTGTGCGTCGTCGTTTAATACGCCCGGATAATAAAAATTGTACATCTAAATGAGAGCCTTTTAGAAAACCTATTGAAATAAAACAATGTCTGACATTTATTAAAGATTATCAATATTTGACAAACGAGTTGAATTATGTTGTTGAGGGTCGTGAGCTACATTTTGAAGTTTTAAATCGTAAAAAGGACCCTCTTTCGTTGTTTGAAATCAGAAAGAAGTGGACCACCCAATTTTCTTCCGCCCGTCATTACTGACTGTGGCAGTTTGAGTGTTTGTGAATGAATGTCGAAAAGTGCTCACGGTTTGTCTACCAGCTACAATAGAAGATTCGGTGGTCCTGCATAAGTAAAACCAATTAAATAGGCATTTCCCGTGTGTATTTAGAATACATGCAATATAGAAAACTAAAATTCGGATTTGCACAGGATGATGCACCACTTCATACATGAAAGCATTCTCTAAAATAGTTGAAAGATAATAATCTTAATCTTGTAAAATGACTAACCCAGTCATCTAGTCTCAATCTGATCTAGAAATCGTGAGATTATTTCAACAGAGTTAAAAATAACCAAAACTAATGAATGTCGGACAATTCTAAGCAATGACTGACGATTTCTCGCACGGTCTAACAGTGAACCGGTATCAGCAATAAGTGAATTCAATGCCACGACATATAAAATAGTGTATTTTAGCTCATGGCGGAACATTGAACAAATATTGAAGACAATAGATCACGAAAACCTTTATTAACTTCAAGTGATTCTGTAATTTTTCACAGGCGAAAACAATAACTTTTTTTTTGAAAAAACATTTTTTTTGTAACTATGTAATTTATGAACTTTTTCTCAATAAATACTGAAGGAGTATATACGAATCTAAATATTGACGTTGAATTTGAAACAAAAATGTGAGAATAGCGAAGAACAAATTCGAAAAAAGTCAAAAGTGCAGGATGATTCTATAATTTTTCACATTACTTTATATAAACTAATACGTAGAGAGTATCTGTATGCAAATAAACTGATTGTATTTTGATAGAATTGTTGATTGGGAAAAGTTTGTTAGCGTTTAGTTGTGCTTTTTCTGGTTGGAAGAATATCGTCTTTTTTTTAAAATTGTCAGTCGACATAGCCTGTGTGTTTTTTTCTCATTATGCTATTGACTGATACCGTTGAAAAAGTAAGACTTACTTTGTACTACCGCTGTAGTGTTGTAGATTATGCAGTAATGAAGAAAAATTGTGGATGTGGGTGGGTGTGGGCGTGGGCGTGGGTGTGGCTCTAAATGAATAGGAGAGCCACACCCACCCACATTCACGTCTACACCATACCCTGAAAAAAATTGATATCATCCAGAACCATTCTTGCAACGAATTCGAAACCATCAAACAGGTTTCGTAAAAACCCAAGATAATCTCAAATGATTATCGAGAGCCCAACAAACTTTTTCAAAGGTTTCGTAGGTTTTCTAGAAAATCTCAGTAAGGTCACCAATTTCGTTGCAAAGTTCCAAGCCTTTTTCAAGTTTCGTACCATGTGCGAAACTCTATGTAAGTTTCGTACCCGTGTTTGAAACTTTTTTAAGCTTCTTAGAGAAGAGAAAAACATTTTTGGTTCCGTATGGTACCTTATGCTTTTTTCAGAGTACACCAAAATCCACATTCACTCACAACCGCCTACACCCATACTCAAACATCACACCATCAACGCCGACACACCACAGCATCCACGCCGAGACACCACATTATCCACACCCACACCCTTCTCGACTTTGTTGAAAGACAACTATTGATACATGGCGACATGTATAACTGATCACGAGTCCATGTTGCTTATATTTGATAAGAGCAGTTCGTCAACGTTAACGACTGTTTACGACGAAGTATGATAGAGAGCGATAATCCTTTCTTAAACCATTTTCAGTTGACGCATACGATGTTTTGCGATATTATCCGACGAGCGTATAGAGTCACCGTATTGTTACGCTGGTCGTTAACGGCGACTTCCTATGGTCATCGTTTGCAATGACCGTAATACGTCGTAAACCGTCGTTTGCGATTCTTGTAAACGATTACCGCAAACAACTGGCGTATACGATCGCCATGTTATTATGCTAGTCGTTAACGGTGACTTTTTACGGTCATTGTTTACGATGGCCGTAATACATCGTAAAGCATCGTTTACGATGGCCGTAATACATCGTAAAGCATCGTTTACGATGGCCGTAATACATCGTAAAGCATCGTTTACGATTGCTGTATATGGCTGACACAAATAGATGCCGTTATCCGCCGTAATTGGTTGGTGCACGGCCGTGTACGACCGAGCATGATTGACCTGGGTTGTTGTTAGCTCTAATATGTATAGAACGAAAGGACAAGCAGTGTCACTGATGTTATGTGACAGAACGAAGAAAAATATGACCTTCGTGGGGATCGAACCCACACCTCCTGCTCTCCGCGCAGTTGTCCTAAGCCAGTTAGACTAGAAGGCGCATATTAATCATCGTTTAGCGTTAGTGTGATCCATCACTAATGCTAACACCTCCCCCTTTGTACAGGTCTTTTTGCTTTTCTATGTATTCTTTCACATAGAGGAGAACGTACGCTCATGTGCGGGAGAATATATCGGTGTATATACTGCTGCCCAATTTCTCCACCAATTTGCGAGGTCTCCTTTTATGATATTTTAATAATGAATAATACGGGCGCTGAGTCTGCTACAGCAGGAGATTGATCGCATAAAGAAACTGCCTACCGTAAGGTATAGAGATTCACCAGTGGTTCTTTATTACAGATGGTAATAATGAAATCACGACAAGTGATGATAACCAAAACGAAACGAAAGATGAAAATAGAAGAAGAGAGAGAAAGACAACATCTCATAAGTATATATATGAGAAAATCAAACGACGCAATATAAGGGGAAAAGTAGGTCAAAAACGTGAAAAGGTCATCAGTATCTCATGATGATCAATCAACTGCACAATTCAGATAGACAAATCAACAAAAGAAAAAATCACTACAATGAAAAGAAGTTAGTGACATAGAGCGACATCTTATGTCACTAACGGTTGTTGCGAGAAATTAGTCGATAGCACTTGTAAGCATTTGTACTTGTGAATTGAAATAACGAAGTGAACTTTGGCGTAGGTGTAATTTTTTTTGTTCCGCAGACTCATTACTAGGAGAGCAGCATTGAGTTTTCGGATAGAGAATCGAATGCTTCCTGAAATGATGTATTATAGCTGTATGGAGAATGCTAGTATGAGATTAATCTAGAGGTATCAGCGAAAGTTGCAGTAAGGGTAGGTTTCATCAGTGGTGTTATGTCGGACTCTGGAATTTCCAATGAAGTCTTGGATTTGGATGATGCTTTAAGGTCGAAGAGTTTTGTGCTTTGGCAGTTATATTGTTTTGTATGAGTCAGAAGCAGTTTGTATTTCTTTAGAGTTTCTGGGAATTTGCTGCTTCCGGTATTTTTAGTGTAGCTCCATGAAAATAAGAGTTTTGAACAATTATTTTTGTCGAAATACTCAGAAGGGTGTGAGTGTGGGTGGTCGGTGTGGTTCTGGGTGGGAGTGTGTGTTGACTTCTTTATCACATGCACACCAGACCGACGCACATCCACACGCCCACACCCACCTAGACTCATCACACACACACATATCCATACTCATACCCACACCCACACTCACGCCCACATTTACACCTATAGGGTGGGGTGTGGGTGTGGTGGGTCAAGGGGAAACAACTGACTTTATGACTTAAATGATCTAAATGATCTACGTGATCTGAATGACTTTAAAGTCGTAAAAGTCAGTTGTTTTCCTGTTGGATTCTGCTCATGTTCACTGTGGCTGTCGAGATTCAGTTAGGCTAATGAAACAGGGAAATAATTTTCCATGGTCTAGCTGTTATCGACATTCATAAGCATGAAGATCCTCAATGCTTAAAATCGAAATTGCAATGTAACCTGGTCCATTATTATACGCATGATATTTTTGAAACTCAAAAAATCGTCGTCATGACAATCGACGAGTATGAAAAATAATCAGACATTATTGCTTTTCTGATTCTAATTCGTTCATTCACTGTAAATGCGTGTCATCCTCACAGATGTGTGTATATTCAAAGACACTATGAAAAACTCATATATTCTACAGAAACTGAATGGTATGAATATACTTGACATATAAGGAATCAAATTCAAGTACTGGACGCTGTTCGGTCTTATATTTTAGCTAGAGAAAACTTAGCGAGCCTAAGAAAGCCTCAATAAGATTCGCGACCGTAATCTATACACCAAGAGTTATGATTGTTTTACTGGGATTCTGACGTATTCGTTGAAATATTGAATTGCAAAAATTGACGTCTGAAATTCTTATCTAAGATACGTTTCATAGACTTGATAATACTCTGAAAGTTTTAGCGAACAACAATATTGCTTTATCAAGATGCTGAGTATTCATGTAAATTCGGTTTGCGTGCAAGGTCGTGGAAAAATAATTAGGTTTTGAAGATCTAACACCATAACAAAAGAACATTAAAGTTGCAGTTAATACTTTCGTGGAGCTACATGAACTACCATACTTGTGTAAGAACAAAATTACAGACGCAAAATTCACAACTCAACATTTCCGATGAATATACCTACGGATACGCGCGAAATTTGCCAAAGGAGTTTTAACACTTGACCCACAGAATATGGCCACGGACAATGGTGAATTTAGATTTATGGGAGAGGTGAAACGATGAATAAAAATTACTTTGAATGCCCATTCGAACTAGTAATTACAAATTAGTTTTTCATTCGTTGTTGACGGGAAAAATTCTGACAGAAGGAACGATGACTTCGTTGTTCTCCTGTCTAAATTCGCTACTGGTCGCAAGTTAGACTAGGGTTTTCTTAGTTCCATTGAGTTCCACTCATAACTAGAACATGAAGTCGAATAACAGCTTACAGTTGAGTATGTTTCTCTTTTAGTCTCGTTTTTCAATATTTTCAGTTTGAAAAAAGTCGTCGCTTTGCTCATTTCTAGTTTTTCCATGTGTTCATGATCACTAGATTCTCTAATAATATTTATTCATCTACTTTTTGATAGAAAGTAGAATGTTCGTTTAATTTTAAATTGTATTTTCATTATTGTTCACGTCAATATCATATGGATGCAGAACCTGAGATCAAATGTGATTGTTGAAGATCACGTTGTTTTCTAATCAAGAACGACATATTGCAAGAGGCGGCGATAAGATAGACATATTATAAAACAAATCGAACGATAGACTAGTTGATCTAAGTGTTGTTCAGCTGAACAATTAAGCTGAAAGCGAAGAGCCAGCATAAAACGGGGATGAGTGTTCTCTTGGATATCTCCTAGCATAGTATAAGCTAGGAAAATAGTGGAAATCGAATTCTCAAAATATAATGAGATACAAATCGAAATATAAGAAGATAGACTATGGAGATTCTCAATCTTTCAGATCATTTAAATCATAAAATCATAAAAATCATTGAAGTTCTAAAGTTAGTTGCTTTCTCCTTGCATGAGATACTAAGGATCTTGGCTCCACGACTACTTTCGCTATTTCTCAATGTAACATGTAGAAATCTCAAGTAATAATGGGATGTAAAGCAAGATACATGATGGAAAGCTAAAATAATTTTCGATCTTTCAGATTATTTAAGTCAAAAAACTCATTTAAAGTCATTAAGTCATGTAAAGTCATTTAAATTATTTAAGTCATAAAGTCAGTCGTTTCCCCTTTGTGAATTACCTTATTCCAGAATACTTTCTGGATGAACCATGGTTAATTGGCTGAAATCAGGAGTTTCAGGAAAACCCTTGTATCTCTTGAACCGAACAAGCTAGAAAGGTGGGCTATGTCTAGATCGTAAGAGAATAATTTTTCTACAAAAAATGTAAATTAACAATTGAGTCAAGTTGCAAAATGGGTCTAAAGTGTCGTGCTCAACATGTCTCTCGAAAATGAATCCGATTGGCCCATTGCTGACCACTTAGATTTTGGCACATGTTGATGCGCCTGGATTTTCTCTTTCTAATGGTGAAAACCGCAGCTCACTACCTTGCTCTTATCAAAAGTTATTCGGAAAATACCCACCAGTCTTTTTTTTGCAACGAGCAATAGTTATACATTTATTCTATGCGTATTTTGGTGAAATCATTGTTTTTGTACTATCCTCGAAGCGTATATTGATATGTTAACATGTGAACAGATTCTAGATGAATATTGACTAACATAGGCTTTCAAATATTCTGAGTTATTGATGAATTTCAATAAATTTCGCGTTCTAAATGATCTAAGTGCTCTAAATGACTTCAAAGTCATAAAAGTCAGTTATTTTCCTCTTGGGGTGGGTGTAGGCGTGTAGATCCGCGTTGGTCTGGTGTGCATGTGATAAAGAAGTCTACATACATTCCTACCCAGACCTCCACCAACCACCCACACCCACAAGATAGAGTTAGCAGACAACTATTATCAGTTATGCGATCAGAACGTTTAGCCGCAGAGTGACTGAATTTTCTCACACCATGTAACCAACAGAGGATGAAGATAGATCGTGTCCTTATTATTGGCACAGCACTGCATGTTGTATTCAAGTGCAACTCGTATATCATCTAATTATTTTATAATACTTCAATTTTTAAAATATCATTATTTCTAGATTTATTATGGATCTAATGTTATGGAGATCGAACTATTTGAGAGTTTCAAGAAATGTCCCGACTAAGCTAATTCTGTAATCACCACGCATTGGTAAATACAAAGCATGATGTAAAATTGTTAATATTATGCTTTTTCCAATTGTTAAAATATTTCGGTCAAGTTTTCAGATAAATTTCATACGAAATGTCTTCGAAGGAACAGTTATGAAATCTACATTGAGACCTCTTGATGTGTGAGGAAAATCTTCCAGAACAATAATGAATCATCATCATTGATAATTTAGCTACGGTAGATCAAATAATTCGTTCAAAACGTAGGTTTGTGAAACTTTCTGAGCGGTTAAACGTAAGCAAATTAGTTTTAATATGGTAACAATCATCAGAAATTTGTCATCGATGACACACATTTCACAGGTATCTTTCAACGTTCTTTTTTTACTAAAACATATAAACCTAGTCTTTTTATACTCTCTAAAAATCCTGACATGAGCCAGTCCCCGTAAGCCAGGATCAACTTTACTCTACTGAGGTTCTCAACTCTTTCTCTATTAAGATATGTGATAGGCACGTACCGTTTCCTAGGTAACACTAACGGATCTCTACAGACCTCTCATGATGCATACAACAGATAATATTCGTACCTCGCCTGGATGTGGGATACTGGGACTTGTCCTTGGAGTCAAGTCTGAGAATAAAGCTCATATGCGAGCGTCTGGTGGCCGATCGAACATTGGGATCCGTAGATCGACCAGAATCAATCCGGAAAACTTTCGAAAACCAACCACTTAGCATCAGCAAGTGGCTAGCGATAGTTTCACCAACTGTTCTAGAAAAAATGAGAAGATGGCGAGATGCCTGAATGGCGCGTTCGATATAACCAAGCATCAGAATCGATAACATCAATGCAAAATAAATATAGGTACATGAAATGTAACGTCACTTACTGGCAAAGAAACAGAATTAATCGAAGTAGAGAAAAATATAAAGCAGGTATGTTCGGAATTTCATGAAGGAAACAGAAAGACAAAGGATTATTGATTGTGAATAATGCATGGCAATTATTTTATTTCGATATCGACCCAACAAGTCATGCTCAAGCAGGACTAGTAATATTCTTACACGTTTATCTAGCTGATGCAGTACCGGAATGGAGACCAATCAATGGAAGAGTCGCTCTTCTAAGACTTAAATTAAAGAAGACAACTCTAACAGTTATTCAAGTTTATACACCTACTATTGAAGCAGATTACACGACATTTCTTTATATAGTTCTTACGGCAATGCAAAGTGTCTCGTTGATAGATTCTATATTATTAATTGCAGACTTCAATGCACATGCTGGAGACGACTCACAAACATGGAACGGTGTGATTGGACGAAATGGTGACAAATATCTCAACAACCAAGACTGTCAATTGTTGGATTTCTGTGCAAGTAGTTGTTTATTGATGGTGAATACCGTTTTCCAACACAAGAACATCCACAAATATACATTGTATCAGACAGAAGACTCCATGGGGCAGCGATCATTGATCGACTTCGTCACTGCATCGGATAACATACGACGAATAAGGGCTGATATGCATGTCACCCGAGGAGCGGAACTAGCAACGGATTGTCATCCAGTTGTTTGCACTTTACAATTATCGTCGAATGTTCTAATAAGAAAAATCAACCCAAAGAAAATGTTCAGAATAAGATGGGAAGTAGTAGCTGATGGAGAAACCCGCCGAAACTTTACGAAAAAAATGAATCAGAAATACTTTCAGCTATCATCGAAGGAAGTCAATATTGAATCAAAGTTGTGCTTGTTTCGCGTGGTACTGCTGGACGCTGCAACTGATATATGTCGAACAAAGTGTGTCGAACTTCAACATGAACAGAAGAAAACATCATATCGTAGATAAATACAACGGCAAACATCAGAAAACTTGACGAACTATAAACAATGACGAGGCAGGGAAAAAAAACTTGTGGATGAGACGAAAACGAAGTCTTGAAACAATTGCGATCATCAACTAGAATCCAACTACTACTCGACAAACAAAGTATTCTGGCAAACTGTTCGTCGACTTCATTATGGTAGACAACAACGAACTTGTTCAGTGAAGGATACCACTTGTCAACTTCTGTCATGAGGAGACGACATTCTAAATTAATAGAAAACATATTTTGCAGACCCATATAACCCGTTGTCTGGACGGCAGACTAAAACAAGTGAATCTACACTGGATGGATCCAATGATATCTCTCTAATCGAAGTCACAACAGCTGTCAAATCACTTAAATCAGGTGAAGCCGCGGAAATGGATGAAATAAGAGCAGAGATGTTAAAGTCGCTCAGTCCTGACGGTATACGTTCGCTTACTCAAATCTGCGGTGTGATGTGAGAAACCGGCAAAGCTCCAGTGGATTGGCAGACTAGCATTGTTGTTCCAATGTTCGAAAAAAGGAGACCAGAGAGAATGCTCAAATTACAGAGAAATTACTTTGTTTAGTCTTCCTGGAAAATTCTTCGTTAGGGTAATTGAACGAAGATGCCGAAAAATTGTTGAACTACAGATTCAAAACATACAATGTGGTTTTCGTGCAGGGAGAGAAACAACGTATCAAACATTCGCATTACAATAAATACTGGAGAAATCATGCGAGTTTACTAAACCAGTTTATACATTATTTGCAGACTTGGAGAAGGCTTAAGATCGAGTACCACGTTGCTTAATTTGAAAAGTATTAAAGAATTATGGAACTCATGACCGTCTTCTATCTGCGATTCAATCTTTACACAATGAATTCAAAAGCTATGTCCAAATAAATGATAGTAAATCAGAATGTTTCCAGGTGTAAGTTGGACTCGGACAAGAATGTGTATTATTTTCACTGTTATTTATGATATTCATAGACAAGTTATCTCGCACAAATACCAACTCAGCCTGCCTCGAGATCGGTGATAGCAAGATGAAATTTCTTCTCTTTGATGACGACGTTGCTAGACGAGCAACGTCAGCAGATGGACTACAAAATGCTCTCGATCAATTTGAAGTAGTGTGCTCGACCTTTGGCATCAAAATCAGTGAGGAAAAAACGGAATTAATAGCGGTTTCAAGAGAGTCCAAACTATGTACTCTTCATCTGAATAACAGTCCGTTGGACTAGGTGCGCGATTCTCGCGCAGTGGAAAACAGAATGGTGAAATTGATTAACGAATCGGTATGACAAGAACAGTCTTGCACTCATTTTACCAGGCAGTTGTGACAAAAGCAGAATTGAACAAAAAAATACTGTTTACAATTTTTAAATTGCTGCATCTGTCTATCCTCATATACGATCATGAACAATGAATATTGGCAGAGAAAATTTGATTTCGAATTCAATCGACTGAGATGAGATTTTTACGTAGAGTAACTGGCTTGGCCCTGCGAGATAAAATTTGGAGTTCAAACATACATGAATCTCTAGAAGTTGAATCTTTACTTCTTTACATTGAACATTCATAACTACGCAGGTTAGGATATATCCTAAGAATGCCACACAAG
Organism: Rotaria sp. Silwood2; assembly: GCA_905329745.1. NCBI lineage: Eukaryota > Metazoa > Rotifera > Eurotatoria > Philodinida > Philodinidae > Rotaria > Rotaria sp. Silwood2. Next base: position 45,072 of record CAJNSZ010000575.1, read on the forward strand.
CGAGTCTCGTGCCAAGTATTCCAAGCTGTATTTGCAGGAAAAAGACCAATCGGACGGTCACACACGAATTAGGGCAAATATATCGAAAAGCTTAGTCCGAAGTGTCCGGAACTCTAATGGTTCGAGGTACAACAAGTGGCGAAAGACCAAAACCAGTGAAAACTACTACTCAACGGGCTTAAACTCTGACTCGAAAGAGGAAGGAGAAGAAAATCAATGAATGAATGGCTTACCCACAATAAAATTTTTAACTCAATAGACTGAGTGCTATTTATCCTATGGAGTTCACTGGAAGGAAAAAATTGACGAATTTCAATAAATTTGATTCTTTCTATCACAAGATTGAAAGAGATAGACGCCTGAAGTTTTTAGTGTATGGAAAACTTATAGAATTACAGTATGGGTATGAATCTTTCTTTCATTCACTTTCACAGCACACCACACGGGTCTAGGACAGAGTTGCTTGCTAGGACATTTTTTATATGGATGTGGGTATAGACTCAAACCCTTTAATTGTATAAATGTCAACTTTTCAATGATATTTATCATCTGAAAAAAAAAATACTTGGTTAATTCTAATCATTACACTGAAATTATACAATTTTTCTTATTCAGGTGAACTTATAGGGCACCCGGTATAGTTGATTGTGTAGTTCGCTATCATTGTAGATCGTCAATTTCAAATTCAGTAGCATCTTGTTACAGATTTACTACTATACTCTGATAACCTATATGGAAATACCTCTCAGTGATGGATGTCATTGTACACAAAATAATGATCATACACAATCGCTTTTTCCAATAAAGAGTGAATTGTATTGGCATGCAGTGAAAGTATGTAGTGGGCTGAAAGGACATGGCATACATTCAGCTAATCGAATGAAAGCTGCTGGTTTTCAATATACAGGAGTAGGTGACACTGTTCAATGCGATATATGCGGTCTTAAAGTGTCTGAATGGATTCCAGAGATGGATCCATTTTCTATTCATCTTGAACGTAATGCGAATTGTTCATTTGTTCGTTCTGTGCAATCAAAGAATAAGTGGATATCTAACGATGAAGAAAATCCGGCCAAACGACAGAACAAAGTGGTCGAACTAGAAACACTCAAACAAGTACGCCGACGAACATTTTCACATTGGCCACAAGAAACAGCACTAATGAAAGAGCAAATGATCAGTGCTGGATTTTTTCAGTGCAATGTTGGAGATCGTGTTATTTGTTTATATTGTAACATCATTTGTCAGCAATGGGAAGGAAACATGGATGATCCCATTGAAGTTCATAAAACGCTATCGCCAATATGTCCTTATGTGCGATCTATGCTAACACAAACGGAACCTTCATCGATTTCGATTGTAAATGAAATATCAACGGATACTAGTGATAGTCAAACAGCTGTATTGAATGATCTCAATCGATTTCGATTCGAACAACTTGTTTATACATCACCATCCCATATAGATTATACGAGTATTCCAAGTCGACAAGCAACTTTTGAAACATGGAGCAATCAATTATCACCTTCTATTGATGACTTGGTTAAAGCCGGTTTCTTTTATACTGGTGTAAGAAATATTGTCCGATGTTTTTATTGTAACGGATCATTACAGAATTGGAGCGAAAATGATAATCCATTAATTGAACACATAAGGTGGTTTCCACATTGTGCATATGCGAAACAATTAAGCGGCAACGAACTTTACAATAAAGTTCAAAAAGCCAAAAGTATTCGACAAGGTTGAATCATTTTTTTCTTCGGAAAACGATAAAATGCATAGTAATTTTCTTTTACAGAGCATGAAAAGTCTAAAATTTCGACAAATGCAACGGATAATTCATCTGCTTCGAATCATCAACGATTGCAGATAACCGATGAAAAACTATTATCACGTCTAGTTGCTGCTCGACTCGATCTCCCAATCTCACAAAGGTTACTCGACCAAAGCTTTAAGCTATCAGTCGTAAAACGTTGTTGGGAAGATCAACTTCAATTGAAACGTGAGCGAATAAACATAGAAAAACATATGTTCATTATCACATTGATTTATGCGTATTTCCGTATTTATTCAGATGATGATTTTGTCAGCGATTGTGATCTACTCATCGCTTGTGTCATTCTTCAAAAACAAATCGAACATATCGATGGAAATAAAGATAATATCATCGTACCAAGTATTAAAATGAAATTAATTCGTGACCGAGAACAATCTGGTTTGCATAATATAATTTTACAAATATGGTCTATCTATATATGTGTATAATCCTTCATTTATAGATACTTTGGTTCGAAAACAGTTTGTCTCACCACCACTTTCACCAACGTCAACAAATGATTCATCGAATAAAGCAAACGATACATCAGCACAAGCATCATCTGTAATTGAGCCAATGAATACGGACACCACGAATGAACTTTCAAAAGTAGAAGAACCTACTTCAGAAACTAAACTGTCAGCAAATAATCCCTGTGTTTTATGTTGCAAAGAAGAGAAACGTCTGGCTTGTATTCCATGTGGTCATCTAGTAGCTTGTGTTAGTTGTAGCCAAACAATTCGTACATGTCCTATATGTCGTAGGGAAATCGAAGCATTTGTGCGCATTTATATTTAAAGAGTATTACTGTTGAAAAAAGGCTATTTAATCAATAAATTATTTACCTCTATTCCAGTAATTTGGTATTTTTTATATTCAGCTTGATTTTTTCATATGGTGATACTTCGGATAATTAAAAATTAATCACGAAACTGACACGTCTTCAAATTTTGAGCTTTGCAACATTAGCTGCAAAAAATTACACTACTTTTTTTCTTTATCTTGGGTGAAATTTCATGTATTACACAAAATATTTTCCTTTTTGATTTTTACGCATATTCATGATGTTTTATTGTTCTATTTTTTAAAATCCTATGTTGCACTGGTAACAAAAGAGTGTATTTTAAAAAAGCATTATTCATTATTTTATTTTGAATTTCAATCATAATATAAGCCTGAAAAGTTTCTACTTACTTATTTGGTGTTGTTGTTTTTAAATTAAACATTTCGTTAGATGCACATGGTCTTAAAATATGGATCTACGATGATTGATCGCAATGCTGAAAACAAATTGTTAAACAACTTTCATTAGTATTGTAGAGAAGTAATTCAGAGAGGATCACACGGTGGGTGTAGGTGTGGATTACGAAGAAGATAAGGCAGCTAACTATACCTATACCCACATCCACACCCACATCCACTCACACCCTCCGGAGGTCACAATTTCACTTCATCCTATACACCTGGAACTCAAGCGAGTCTTAATCTCTAGACCTCAGATATCTTCGCAAAACTCCACCTCTCTATCTCATACTTGCGAAAAGTTATCTATCTCATGATGATATTGAAACCAAACTTCTGCCTTCTCCTGAAGTCGATGAACTGACTTCTTCCACTCGACCACAATCTTAGGCTATCGCTAACCATTACAGACCTAATGTCGCTCAGAGGAACTTAACCCTGTGCTTCGTATAGAAGAAAGACTATCAGTGTCATCATTTTCGCAAAGCGAGTGGTTACCACTTGTAACGGCCGGTAGTTGATTTCACGCACTGAAACTAAAATTTTACTCACAACTAGCCATCGGAAGCCCGCGACTTCTGCGAAAAAATTTAGTTCTTATTTGGTTTCGATGAGAAACCAACTAAGTTATGAAAGAACAAATATCAATGAGGCCATTCTTCGGCCAAAAATATTTTTGAAAAAGAAAGCTGTGAATGTGGGTTGAGTATGGGTATGGCATGGGTGCCGGTATATCAGTTGTGCCTGTGGCTGTGGGAATTAGTATAAATGAATTAGCATAAGTGTGTAAGTGTGGATATTGATGTACATGGCTAAAAGTGTCGCTGTTTCTGTGAGTGTGAGTCTTGGTTGCTAAAGATATGGGTGTGGATGTGTATGGTTATGCCAAGTATGGCTGTCGGTGTGGGTATGACTTGGTGTAACCGTGGGTGTGAACATGTGCTTGTTGCACGGGGTTGGGTGTCACTGTCGGTTTCTGACTATATGTTGGTGGGTCTGGGTTTGAGTGCGAGTGTGGAGCAGATGCCGATCGATTAGAGTACTTGTTTGTAAGTCTGTGTGGGGTGTCGATAGTTATTGGGTTGTGGCTGCTGCGTGTGGATGTCTTTGACGCCTTAGGTGGCTAAGAGTGCCGATGTGGGTGGGTTTAGACGTAAGTTTTGGTTGAGAAGGCTATGGTTCTGCCGCAGATGTAGCTCTGAGTCTGAGCAGATATGGGCTTGAGACTGTATGTGAATACGAGCGCAGTCTTTTTCCTAACTTATACCACATTAATATCAATACATCCTCATTCCTACTCACACCTAGACCCTCGTTTAAAGTATCGAATTCTGTCCTCTTTAGCAAAGATAAAAGGGTTTTATACGCTGATGACATTTTGATACGATGAGTATGGAAAATAATGAACAAGCAATATTAATCCTAAAGAAGATCTACCATATTTGACTAAGATGCGCACATCGAGCAGAAATCAGCCAGAGCAATAATTGGTAACAATACTAGAGTGGTTGTCAATAATGATAAATGGATAATATTTTGATTTGTCTCGTAAGAATAGTGATCTCAGTCAATTAAAAATAGGAAAGTTTTTCCGAAGATTTTTTCCCAGAAAAAGATATAAAAAGAAATGTATTTACTCATTGTCAGCCGTTTATATCCAAACTTACTAATTATTTGTGGCGGGATGTGGGTGTGAGTGTGAATGAGATTGTGGTATTGAGTACAGCCCAAGCAGACAAACTTTTGAGAAAACGCGTTTAGATGCACAGAAATTGACCTGAAATCGGCCAAAAGTGGACTTTTTTGGTTCACACTCGCATTTCCCGACTGTGAGCCAAAAACACCCGTCGTTCGGCCTTTTTATGCATTTAAATGCATTTTCAGACAAGAATCGCGTTTACATGCATACAAAAAGAGAAAAAAGTTGTCGTGTTTTTTTTCAATTCAAGAAACGTAACTGTAATTATAATTATGCATCTGGGATATAAGAAAGCGACCTCTTTTTCTCTTTTTTGTATGCCCATACACGCGTTTCTTGTTTGAAAATGTGTTTAAATTCTCAAAAAGGCCAAAAAATGGGCGTTTTTGGCTCACAGTCGGGAACTGCGAGTGTGAACCAAAAACGTCCACTTTTGGCAGATTTTAGGTCAATTTCTGTGCGTTTAAACACGTTTCCTCAAAAGTTTGTCTGCTTGGGAGATGCGGATATGGCTACCAAGAGAAGATCCATACGCATACGCCACACCCACGTACACCCAAACATGAAATAAATAACTTGTGAATATTAAAACAAAAATTAGTGCATTTTGTAGAACTTGTTAGCGGCTACTTGGATCCATCTATTATAGAGCTGGATCCAGTTGAATAACGAATTTTAATATAAAAAAATTTCGTTTTTCGCTTCAGGATGTGCATATGGCACATATGCATGAATATCATTCTTAAGCTTTTTTCTCAATGATAACTTATCGAAAATTGAACACAAATTAGTGCATTGTGTAGAGCTCATCAAGTTCTACATGGTTGCATCAACAAGAGAGTTGGGTTCGGTGTCACAGCGAAATGCGATACTAAATTCTCGAATTCTGGCCTAAGATATTCTACGCGGCTTATGTGTGATTCAAAAATTTTCTGAATCTTTTTTGTCGAAAATTTTATTTCTGATTCTTCTCAGGGACGAGACGAAAAATGGAAATCGCCAAACCAGCATTTGCATATTATAAAGAAGCTTTGCCAAATGTTAAAAAGGTGTGGGTGTGGGTGTGGGTGAGTATGAGTACGGAATGTGGGAGTGAACACAGTGAAAGAGAAAACCCGCACTTACTCACTTACACTCCACACCCATATCTACACGCACACCAAAACACACATCTACACCCTTTCGAGTTTTGTTTTCTTCATGAAATGAAACGTATTCGTCTACCCAGTGAATAAGAAATACAGTAAGTGCACAAGAACTTTCTTTACTATTGTACACACATTTATTTAAAATGATTTGATATATGATTCAAGCATCGAACGAAAATTTGCATTTCTTTTTAAATTTTTTTTTGATGAGTTCAGTCGAAATAATTTACAACTGATTGCCAATTGAAAATCAAACGAAAGGGATTAATCAAATGCACCAACCCATTAATAAAAGATCGTTTGGTGGATGTCGTTTATCATAAAATTACTAGGGTGTGGGTGTAAGTGGTGATATAAAATGTAGGTGAATGTGTGTGCATCATTTCTTTGGTTACGCTAAAACTCGCACCCTATTAATCTTATCCGTTTTCTTGCTGATCATTTGCAACAACCTGTTCCACTCCATATAACTTTTTCCTACTAAAATTCCTTTAAAACATCTTGATTTTCACATCTAATTCGACGGCAATTACATGAATGGCTACTTAAAAGACCTAATCGACTACGATGTTATCCCAAAATTATTCAAATCTGGCTTTAGGATCATATGAATTATGTTAGAGTATTTTCTTATTGTGTAACCTTTCTATAAGCAAATAAATAAATAAATATTAAACTTGAAACTGAAATGGTTGAATATAAGACCGTGTTCTTTTTACAATTGATAAAGAGTACCCTAAAAGTTCTGTCTTTATTTATATAAAAAATATTTCTGTAGTTATGTATAGTTATGTCCCCCTTCATGGATCGTTACCTTGCCGCGGTGAAGGAGCTTGTGTATTCCAAGGAGGCTGCGAGCTATACCGTCGGGAGAACATACTCCCAGAAGGGTCACCCATGACGGACAGGTCACAGCTGAGGGATCAGACCAAATTCGATCCACTGGAGAAGGAAATGACAACCCACTCCAGAATTCTGCCAAGAAAACCAATATGGACAATTACAACCAAAGCAATCTCAATATAGTACCGGAAGATGAGCCCCCCAGGTTGGAAGGTACTCAAAAAGCTACTGAGGAAGAGCAAAGTACAAGTACGAGTAGCCATGGAGTTGATGAAGTGGCTGGATCAAAGCCGAAAGGACGTCCAGCTACTGATGTGTCCAGGGTCGAAAGAAAAGTGCGATGCTGCAAGGAATTACATACAATTGAAACATGGAATGTTAGAACAATGAACCAAGGCAAACTCGACGTGGTTAAAGCGGAAATGTCAAGATTGAATATCAACATATTAGGAATCAGTGAAATAAAATGGACTGGAATGGGCCACTTCACGTCCGATGAACACCAGATATTTTATTGTGGTCATGAGACTCAAAGAAGAAATGGTGTGGCCATCATTGTGAACAAGGTGTGGTCTAAATCGGTGCTCAGATACAACCCAAAAAACGACAGAATGATTTCAATTCGATTCCAAGGCAAGCCAATCAACATTACGGTCATTCAAGTTTATGCTCCAACCACAGATGCAAAGGAAATGAAATAGAACAATTCTATGCTGATCTTCAACAGCTCCTTGACACAGCGCCTAGAAAAGACGCCATAATCATCATGGGGGACTGGAACGCCAAAGTTGGAAGCACAACAACATCTGGAATAACTGGAAAATTCTGACTTGGCGTGCGGAATGAAGCAGGAGATAGATTAGTGGACTTCTGCCAGAACAGCTCAATGTTCATAGCAAATATCTGCTTTCAACAACCTAAACGACGACTCTACACATGGACAGCACCAGGCGGATAATATCGAAACCAAATTGATTATATTCTTTGCAACCAAAGATGGAGAAGCTCCATTCAAATATCAAAAACAAGACCTGGTGCTGACTGCGGCTCAGATCATGAACTTCTTCTTGCGAAAATTCAAATAAAACTAAAGAAAACAAGAAAAATCATCGGACCACCAAGATATTATCTTTCCAACATACCACACGAATACACAGTGAAGGTCAAGAACAGATTTGATGGTTTGGACCTGGTAGGCAGAAGGTCCGAAGAGCTCTGGACAGAAACTAGGGATATCATCAAAGACGAAGCAACCAAAAATATCCCGAAATGCAAGAAACCAAAGAAGGCGAAGTGGCTGTCTGCTGAGGCGTTAAAAGTGGCTGAAGAACGGCGTAAAGCAAAAAACAATGGATATGGGACAAAATTCTCCCAACTCAATGCCGAATTCCAGAGAATGGGAAGAAGAGACAAGGAGAAATACATGAACGAACAATGCAAAGAAATTGAAGAGAACAACCGGAAGGGAAGAACCAGAGATCTTTTCAAGAAAATTGGTGAAATCAAAGGAAATTTTCAAGCCAAATGGAATATGATAAAAGACAAACACGGAAAAGATCTGACCGAAAAAGAAGATATAAAGAAGCGTTGGCATGAACATACTGAAGAATTGTACAAGAAAGATTCCAGCATCACGGACACATTCGAAGGTACGGCCACAGAACTAGAACCAGACATTTTGGAAAGTGAAGTCAAATGGGCTCTAGAAAGCATTGCTAAAAACAAGGCTTCTGGAGTCGACGACATATCAATTGAACTGCTAAAAGCCCTGCAAGATGATGCAGTTAAAGTATTGCTTGCACTTTGTCAACAGATATGGAGAACACAACAATGGCCAAAAGACTGGAAAAGAACAATTTATATACCAATACCAAAAAAGGGTAGTGCTAAAGACTGCTCAAACTACCGAACCATTGCACTTATTCCACACGCCAGCAAAATAATACTCAAGATATTGCAAGCCAGAATTCAACAATACATGGAACGTGAATTACCAGATGTACAAGCCGGTTTCAGAAGAGGCAGAGGCACTCGAGATCAAATTGCAAATATTCGTTGGATAATGGAAAAAACAAGAGAATTTCAAAAAGATATATACTTCTGCTTTATTGACTACACTAAAGCCTTTGACTGTGTAGATCATAACAAACTATGGATATCACTTCACAACATGGGTGTACCAAATCATCTCATCTGCCTACTCAAAAACTTATATGCTGACCAAGAAGCCACAGTTAGAACTGAGTATGGACTAACTGAGTGGTTCAAAATAGAGAAAGGTGTACGACAAGGCTGCATATTATCACCTTACTTATTCAATCTGTATGCAGAACACATCATGCGAAATGCTGGACTAGAAGAAACAGAAATTGGAATCAAAATTGCTGGAAGAAAAATCAACAACCTCCGATATGCTGATGATACCACTCTCATGGCTGAAAACGAAGAAGACTTGAAAAATCTCCTGTTAAAAGTTAAAGAAGAAAGTGCAAAAGCCGGTTTGTTACTTAACATTAAGAAGACCAAGATCATGTCAACTGGTAACGTAAATGGAATACGTATAGATGATGAAGAAATCGAAGCAGTAACAGACTTTATATTTCTTGGCTCAAAAATCAACATGGATGGCGACTGCACCCACGAAATCAAAAGGCTATGGCAAATCTGGACAGTATACTAAAGTCCAGAGACATCACACTACCAACGAAGGTACGTATTGTCAAGGCCATGGTATTCCCCGTTGTAACATACGGCAGTGAAAGCTGGACCATCAAAAAAGCTGATCGACGAAGAATTGATGCTTTTGAATTGTGGTGCTGGAGGAAACTGCTAAGGATACGTTGGACCGCAAGAAGAACAAACCATTCAATACTTGAAGAAGTGAAACAACATCTCTCATTAGAAGCATTAATGATGAAACTGAAGCTCAAATATTTTGGCCATATAATGCGAAGACATGAATCATTGGAGAAAACCCTGATGCTTGGAAAATTCGAAGGTAATCGCAAGCGAGATCGACAAAAGACAAGATGGCTGGACACCATTATTGATGTCATGGAGAAGAACATACAAGAACTCAAAGAGATGATCACCGACAGAGAAGCATGGCACGCAAATGTCCATCAGGTCACGAAGAGTTGGAATCGACTGAACGACTGAACAACAACATAGTTATGTCTTTGTGTTGATGTAACAAAATTATAATCAAACATGCTCTTTGAAATGACTATTACATAGATGACTCAACGCCCATTTTTCAATCTACTTTTCAATATCTTTATCACGGGTCTCTATTGACAAAATCAAATCTTCGTACGGTTGTTTGAACTTAACTATTGATTAATTCGATCCTACTATTTCGTCTCCAAATGCTATGATTCAAACCTTAGTTGATACATTACTTATCGATCAATGAGAGACTAATATGTCATTTGAGCAATGCGTTGCTACTTACGAACATTTCCTCTCTAATTTATTGACTCAACGGGTCGCACTAATTCAATACATGCCACGGCACCTGTAATCAATTTTTATGATGAATTAAATAGTGCACTCAAAACTGTCGATACTATTTTCATGAAAATGAGACAATTTTTCATAATATATTATGAAGAGAGAATAGAACGACAAATTGATATCATGATTAAAAATAAACGAACGAATTGGATGTTCCCAAGATTGCCTTTTTCTTCAGATTGAAGCTGAAAAAAAGCTTCATGTAGAAAAGTATTTTATTGAATTGTAATGAAAATGAAAAATGAAGTTATTATTTACCTTCTTGATGTCATACATAATGGCACAATTTGTTCATGATGTTCGTGTGTTGTACGAATTTTTTTCATTGTTGAAAAAATAAACAAAATTTGAAATTACATAAAGAATAAATGACATCAATATGCAAACAATTAAAGTGTTAAAAAATGATTTGAATTAAGATCTTTTACAAAGCTTAAAAATATTCGAAAACGACTTAAATATAACATACAATTCCGATAAAGGGTGTAAGTGTGGATATTCTCTTCGCTTATATTCAAACCCATTGAAACAGTCACACCGCAATCTTATTTAAGGAATTGATAAATAAAATGATCTCAGTTTATTTCACTTGAAGACTATTCTCATGTCTCAAAAAACAAACTAAAAACTTGATATCCTAAATAATAT
>CAJNSZ010000575.1:56013-68779 GCA_905329745.1 Rotaria sp. Silwood2
AACAGCGTTAGCTGACTTTCGACTATTAAACTTAATTTTGTGTATGATCAATCGATCTGTCTTTGCCCTAGTTTTTCGTTTGGGTTCACGTCCAAACAAGATGCCGATTTATTTTCTCTCTTTGTATTTTCGAATAATTTATGTACTGTTTCCCCCTCATGGATCGTTACCTTGACGTGGTGACGAGGCTCGTGTATCTCAAGGACGCTGCGAGCTATACCGTAGGGAGTACATATTCCCAGGAGGATCACTCATGACGGAAAGGTCACAGTCGAGGGATCAGACTAAATATGATCCACTGGAGAAGGAAATGGCAACCCACTCCAGGATTTTTGCCAAGAAAACCTAAGTGAACAATTACAACCAGAGCAATCTCAACATGGTACTGGAAGAGGAACCCTTCAGGTTGGAAGGTACCCAAACAGCTACCGGGAAAGACCAAAAGATAAGTACGAGTAGCCTTGAAATTGATGATGTGGCTGGATCAAAGCTGAAGGGACGTTCAGCTGCTGATGTGTCCAAAAGCGAAAGGAAAATGCGATGCTGCAAAGAATCATATACAATTGGAACATGGAATGTCGGAACAATGAACCAGGGCAAACTCAATGTGGTAAAAGCAGAAATGTCAAGATTGAACATCAACATTTTGGGAATTAGTGAACTGAAATGGACTGGAATGTGTCACTTCACGTCGAACGAACACCAAATATTCTACTGTGGACAAGAAACTGAAAGAAGAAACGGTGTGGCCATCATTGTGAACAAAGTGGTGTTCCACTCGGTGCTCGGATGCAACCAAAATAATGACAGTATGATTTCAATTCGACTCCAAGGCAAGCCAATCAAGATTACGGTGATTCAAGTCTATACTCCAACGATAAATGCGGAACAAACCGAACTAATTAGAACAGTTCTATGCTGATTTGAAACAGCTCTTAGAAACATCGCCAAGAAAAGACGTCATAGCCATCATGGGAGACTGGAACGCTAAAGTTGAAAATATAACAACATCTGGAATAACTGGAAAATTCGGTCTTGGCGTGTGAAATGAAGCAGGAGATAGATTAGTGGAATTCTGTCAGAATAACTCGATGTTTATAGCCAATACCTTCTTCCAATAGCCTAAATGACGACTCTACATGTTTGACATCACCGGGCGGACAATACCGAAATCAAATTGATTATATACCTTGCAACCAAAGATGGCGGAGCTCCATTCAGATAGTAAAAACAAGACCAGGTGCTGAGTGTGGCTCAGATCATGAATTTCTTCTTGCAAAAATCCAAATCAAACTAAAGAAAACAGGAACACTCACCGGACCAACAAGACAGAATTTTGGCAACATTCCATACGAATACAAAGTGAATGTTAGGAATAGATTTGATGGTTTGAACTTGATAGGCAGAATGCCCGAAGAACTTCGGACTGAAATTAGGGATATCATCAAGGATGAAGCAACAAAAAATATCTCAAATAGCAAGAAACAAAAGAAGGCAAAATGGCTGTCTGGTGATACGTTAAAAGTGGCTGAAGAAAGACGGAAAGCAAAAGGTAGCGGAGATGGGATGAGATTTTTCCAACTAAACGCCGAGTTCCAGAGAATGGCAAGAAGAGACAAGGAGACATATATCAACGAACAATGCAAAGAAACCGAAGAAAAGAACCGGAAGGAAAGGATCATAGATCTTTTCAAGAAAATTGAGGAAATCAAGGGAAAGTTTCATGCAAAATGGGGTACGATAAAAGNATGACGGAAAGGTCACAGTCGAGGGATCAGACTAAATATGATCCACTGGAAAAGGAAATGGCAACCCACTCCAGGATTTTTGCCAAGAAAACCTAAGTGAACAATTACAACCAGAGCAATCTCAACATGATACTGGAAGAGGAGCCCCTCAGGTCGGAAGGTACCCAAACAGCTACCGGGACAGACCCAAGGATGAGTAGCCGTAGCCTTGAAATTGAGGAGGGGGCTGGATCAAAGCTGAAGGGACGTTCAGCTGCTGAAGGGACGTTCAGCTGCTGAAGGGACGTTCAGCTGCTGAAGGGACGTTCAGCTGCTGATGTGTCCAAAAGCGAAAGGAAAATGCGATGCTGCAAAGAATCATATACAATTGGAACATGAAATGTCGGAACAATGAACCAGGGCAAACTCGATGTGGTAAAAGCCGAAATGTCAAGATTGAACATCAACATTTTGGGAATTAGTGAACTGAAATGGACTGGAATGGGTCACTTCACGTCGGACGAACACCAGATATTCTACTGTGGACAAGAAACTGAAAGAAGAAATGGTGTGGCCATCATTGCGAACAAAGTGGTGTTCCACTCGGTGCTCGGATGCAACCAAAATAATGACAGTATGATTTCAATTCGACCCCAAGGCAAGCCAATCAAGATTACGGTGATTCAAGTCTATGCTCCAACGACAAATGTGGAACAAACCGAACTGATTAGAACAGTTGTATGCTGATTTGCAACAGCTCTTAGAAACATCGCCAAGAAAAAACGTCATAGTCATCATGGGAGACTGGAACGCTAAAGTTGAAAATATAACAACATCTGGAATAACTGGAAAATTCGGCCTTGGCGTGTGAAATGAAGCAGGAGATAGATTAGTGGAATTCTGCCAGAATAACTCGATGTTTATAGCAAATACCTTCTTCCAATAACCTAAACGACGACTCTACATGTTTGACATCACCGGGCGGACAATACCGAAATCAAATTGATTATATACTTTGCGACCAAAGATGGCGGAGCTCCATTCAGATAGCAAAAACAAGACCAGGTGTTGACTGTGGCTCAGATCATGATCTTCTTCTTGCAAAAATCCAAATCAAACTAAAGAAAACAGGAAAACTCACCAGACCAACAAGACAGGATTTTGGCAACATTCCATACGAATACAAAGTGAATGTTAGGAACAGATTTGATGGTTTGAACTTGATAGGCAGAATGCCCGAAGAACTTTGGACTGAAATTAGAGATATCATCAAGGATGAAGCAACAAAAAATATCTCAAATAGCAAGAAACAAAAGAAGACAAAATGGCTGTCTGGTGATACGTTAAAAGTGGTTGAAGAAAGACGGAAAGCAAAAGGTAGCGGAGATGGGATGAGATTTTTCCAACTAAACGCCGAGTTCCAGAGAATGGCAAGAAGAGACAAGGAGACATATATCAACGAACAATGCAAAGAAATCGAAGAAAAGAACCGGAAGGAAAGGATCATAGATCTTTTCAAGAAAATTGAGGAAATCAAGGGAAAGTTTCATGCAAAATGGGGTACGATAAAAGGACAAAAGTGGAAGAGACCTGACGGATAAAGAAGATATAAAAAAGAGATGGTACGAACATACCGAAGAATTCTACAAAAAGGATTCCAGAAATATGGATACATTCGAAGGTACAATCACTGAGCTAGAACTAGACATTTTAGAAAGTGAAGTGAAATGGGCCTTAGAAACCATTGCTAAAAACAAGGCTCCAGGAGTCGACGAAATATCAGTTGAACTGCTTAAAGTCCTGCAAGATGATGCGGTTAAAGTGATGCTCGCACTATGTCACCAGATATGGAGAACACAACAGTAGCCAATGGACTGGAAAAGAACAATCTATATACCAATACCAAAAAAGGGTAGTACTAAAGACTGCTAAAACTACCGAACTATTGCACTTATTTCACATGCCAGCAAGATTATGCTCAAGATTTTACAAGCCAGAATTCAACAATATATGGAACGTGAATTACCAGATGTACAAGCCGGATTCAGACGAGGCAGAGGCACTCGAGATCAAATTGCAAACATTCGTTGGATAATGGAGAAAGCAAGAGAATTTCAAAAAGACCTCTATTTCTGCTTTATTGATTACACTAAGGCCTTTGACTGTGTAGATCACAACAAACTATGGATATCACTTCACAACATAGGTGTGCCAAGTCATCTCATCTGCTTACTGAAAAATTTGTACGCCGACCAAGAGGCTACAGTCAGAACTGAGTATGGACTAACTGAATGGTTCAAAATTGAAAAAGGAGTGCGACAAGGCTGTATACTCTCTCACCTTACTTATTTAACTTGTATGCAGAACATATCATGCGAAATGCAGGACTAGAAGAAGCAGAAGTGGAAATCAAAATTGCTGGGAGAAACATTAACAACCTCAGATATGCTGATGACACCATTCTGATGGCTGACAGTGAAGAAGACTTGAAAAATCTCTTGTTGAAGGTGAAAGAAGAGAGTGCAAAAGTCGGTCTGCTACTAAATATTAAAAAGACTAAGATCATGTCAACTGAAAATGTAAATGGACTACAAATAGATGATGAAGAGGTTGAAGTAGTAGCAGACTTTGTATTCCTGGCTCAAAAATACAAATGGATGGTGACTGCAGTCATGAAATAAAAAGGCAATTGCTTCTGGGAAGAAAGGCTATGTCAAATCTGAACAAAATACTAAAGTGCAGAGACATCACACTACCAACAAAGGCACGTATTGTCAAAGCCATGGTCTTCCCGGTTATAACATATGGCAGTGAAAGTTGGACCATCAAAAAAGTCGAGCGAAGAAAAATTGATGCTTTCGAATTGTGGTGCTGGAGGAAATTGCTGCGAGTACCTTAGACCGCAAGAAGAACAAACCATTCAATACTTAACGAAGTGAAACCAGACTGCTCATTGGAAGCATTAACAACGAAGTTGAAGTTCAAATACTTTGACCACATAATGCGAAGACAAGACTCATTGGAGAAAGCCATAATGCTCGGAAAATCGAAAACATTCGAAAACGAGGCCGACAGAAGACAAGGTGGATGGGCACCATTACTGATTTCATGAGAATGAGCATACAAGAACTCAAAGAGATGGTCACTGACAGAGAAGCATGGCGTGCTAATGCCCATCAGCTCACGAAGAGTCGGAATCGAATGAACGACTGAACAACAACATGTNAGCTACATATTGTCAAAAAGTGTAGATTGACGTGTGAGCAAATACTAAAAGCATTACATCACCATTTAAAATCGTGCATAAAAGTGCTCTTTCTCTTGAGAAGGTGTGTAAAAAACAAAAATTATCATGCAATTTATATTTATTGTGGCCATCATCTTCTGCTACATATTTTTGATGCATGGGATCGAAATTTTACCGAAGAATCAAAACATAAATAGTGAGTAACATTCATGCTAAAGCTCGTTGAATGATAACTCTATTTACCCGATACCTTAATTCTTCCAGGTAAAGTGTAAGAAATCGTAGAGTCATAAACCCTTACAGAATCGATCGAAGTACAGCATATGATAAATCCTTTTTACTGTTTTTCAAATCCATCTTAACCCTTCCATGTATCATTTTCAAAGAATTATATAAAAGGATTCATGAACTTACAATGACAAATATCAAAGGTTTATAGAAAAACAAAAGGTTGAGTTTTCATTACAATGAACCTAATGGTGTGAGTATCAGTGCCAATGTGGGTCAAATTTTTCATGACTCGATCTGACCCAAGTCGGACACTGGTGGATACGACGAGTGTAAGTGAAAAGAAGAAATACTCGTCTACCTGCGAGCTTCCTTGCAAGGGCTTAGAGGTGTCTGTAGAGTTGAATAGTAGTTTCCTTTTTTTATTTCTTTTTCGAAGGCCTCGTTCCACAAAAGTATTCCTTCTTTTTTTTTGTCTTGAGGTCTAAAGAATCTCATCACAAGAAAAATAAAAATATGCGAGCATGCTACGTGCGAGATAACTTCTTCTGCGATGCAAAGTGAAACCAGAGGATCGTTTACACCACCCATTCGTGAATAGTTTGCAGTTTATGTGGAATGAATTTTATTTTTATTATAAAACGAGATATTTGCCAGCTGTTGGAACAACTTTGCATAAACAGTTTGAAACACATGGAGTAATATAACAAGATTTAGAGAAACGTTCATTGACTGTGAATAAACTTTGTATCGATTATAATTCATTACACTCCTTTTTTTTAGATAACCAGGTCGATAAACAGTCAGGATGGAGTATGCTGAAAATTAGTCCAAACGCTTTTATGTCCATCATTTACCAGAATTTTAAGGTTTCTGTTTACAAGCGAGATAGTAATGACTCAAATGAAGTTATCTCGCACGTAGCATGCTCGCATATTTTTATTTTTCTTGTGATGAGATTCTTTAGACCTCAAGACNCATTAATTCATTATTTTATATCTACTTCAAAATCCCGTCATCGTACATTTGAATTGAAAATATAATAAATTTTTCATCATATTTTATTTTTGCATTCAAGATAAAGAAAAAGATTATAAGTATATCTCCATTTAACAAAGCGAATTCTTAGAAAATGCAATATTAAAAACGTTTCAACATTTTCTATATTTGGAATTTTGTGATTCACTTACACTTCGAGATTTCTGATTTTCGATTGTTTTTCTTTCCCCAATCACAAAAAAAAAGTACGTTATAAATTCAAAGAATAGCATGATACTCTATATTCGAATTCTCTGAGTGCACTTTTGTATCTATTACATAGATTAACACAATTTATATAACATAATTTCTTGATTGAATCGTGAAATATCTCTTGAACACATTGAAAACTTTCTATCTTTAATTGTTCATAGTTTTGTTGTGAAGTCATACGATGAATCATTGATGAGAAGGAAAATTATTGTATTCGATAAAACGAAGAATGATAGCATTCATTGTCCTGGATTCTTTTTCTTTTCTATTTATGTATTTATTGGTCATTTAGTTGGTCGTGATAAACACTATAATACTACAGATTGTTTACTTGTTTTTTTTTAGAAATGCCCGAAAAAGGTTCATGTACCGATATATCATGTGATAATGAAATCAAAGAATTATATGAATGTCATTGTTGTTTACGTCTTGTTTGTTTTCATCATTTGAGTAAACATACTGAAAAAGTAAAAGAAAATAAACAACGATTGGGTAATCTTCGTAATGAATTAAATACAGTTGTATATACACTGAAACTAAATATTGAACGTGAACAAAATGTAGTTGAACAAGCAAAAAAAATTTTTGACGAACCCAGTAGTTCAATAGATGAATTAAAAAATATTATCGAAAAAATTAATCAAACAATCGTATCAAATCGTTTAGGTAAAAGCGAAATCAGATAATCAAATTTTTTTTTTGTATATTTTTTTCTTTTATTAAAGGAGAAATCACAGTGAAAGTCGAACCGTCATTATCAGAAACTAAATATTGTTCATGTTCTTGCAAATGTAATAAGGAAAACATGGATTCAAATGGTAAAATGAAATTTCTTTCTAAAATATATTTGTTTGTTTTGGTTGAACCCTCAATAAAACTAGTTGTAGTTAATGAATCAAATCATGACTTTTCTACCGAATTATCGATCTACAAGTATCCATAGACATAAGTTTGAGCTGTAAAAAAAAATAACGTCCATTTACCGGGAGCTTTTATTTCCAAATGAATTTTAGCCAGTGGCTACTTATTTCAAATTTAATAAGCATCTTCTTCGCTGTAGATATATTTCGGTGAACTTCTTTTTGAATATATCTTACTCTGAGCGATTCATATAGTTGCCTCGTAGAATGATAAAAGTCTCCGAAATATAAGTGTTTTTTGGATGTTTAGATGTAACAGAAGAATTGAGAATCTCAAAAGGTAAGTCAAAATATCTTTTAATTTTAAAAGGAAAAATAAACATGATTGGTTTAAGATGATGAATATTCAACAGATATCAATCATGATTCTATGGAAGCTGTTTCAATGGAGTAAGTTTCTCTTTTTTTTTTGTTTTTAGAAAAGATTCGAAACTGATTGTATATTTTTTTTCAGCGAAACAACGAATTCAATTGAGGTAAAAATGATTTTAAAGAAGAAGTCAATTGTTGAATTATGGACAGTTGCGTTTGTTTTTCCTTACAGCTTTGCATTTGGCTTCGAAACTTTTTTCGCTATATTTACAACAAGTTATTTAGTACAGCATATTTCTGAATTGATAAAGTTCTCACAGAACAATGTACTGCTTTTCTAATGTGTGAAATATTCATATCTCATAGATTTACTTATCAAAGTATTTAATGAGAATACGAATTAACTATTGAAATGAATTTCGTATACAAAAAAAAGTAGAAAATTTTAATATACAATACCTTATTTTCAGTTTAAATTTCATATGAAATCAGAAAGAATGAATATCATTCCTCATCCTTCTCGATATTGCTAGGCTTTTCTATATTACAGTCAACTCTGTTACGATATCTATTATAGACTTGATTGATTGTCCTTTGTATATGTTTAAATTATGAATTCTACATGATATTTAAACATTCTTTTTTTTCTAGGATCAACATGTAAATGAAGAAAATAAACCTAAACAAAAACCATATAGAAGAATTTTTCGTAAATGTCCATTAACATTCAATGGAGCATATGGTCTTACTGAAGCAAATCATTCTATTGAATTTTGTAAGCAAGGAAAAACTCGTCAATTCGAATTATATATTCATTTTATTAACAAGCATCGATTAAAAAATGTTTATGCTCAACGTTTAGTACGAGCTGTTGTTGAACGTCAAGATCCTAGGATAACAAAATTGTTCAATAAAAATGAAAATGTAATTAATCATTTTTATAAAGTTCCATGTCCAATTTGTTGTGGACAAATTAATTCATCAGAATATAATGAACGAAACGGAGTAACTGTAACCTGTAAACCTCGATTTATTATACTTCACCAATTAAAACAACATTTACAACGTGATCATAAGGTTTCTAGTTTGTTGGCAAACAAATTAGTTGATGATATCAAAGAAAATCAAACAAAAAATGATAGTGACTCAGTTCTATTAGTTCCCTCAACATCATCAAAATGAAAAAAGAAATCTTAAAATTAATTTCTTTTGTTTTTTGTTAATGAAAATAAAGAATTCCATAATTTGAAATATATATTTAAATTAGTCTTTACTATTACTGTTTGATTAGACTTTCGCATGAGTCAATCATTTTGAAATTCATTAGAAATATTTTTGCAAAAGAAAAAAAGATTTTGGGGAGAAGTAAAGATCATATTCTAATGTATGTTAGTATTTTGTTGATCATTGGCATCGCAAAAAATCAATTAAATAATAAAGTGTGTACCCAGTCTTGATTGAAAAAAAAACAAAAATATGATATTGAACGAAAGAAGATTTTTTTTATCTTCATATGAGTATCTTAAAGTAAATTGTTAAGGTTTAATAACAATTAATTGGTTAGAATAGTGTTAAAACAGAAAGTGATGAAGATTTCTAAGTATTAATTAAATGTCATGAAATATTATGTACAAATTATATAATTATTCATTCAGTGATATTCAACTCATTTATTTGTGTGGACAGTTCGATACTCGAAGTTCGTCTTAATGTTTTGCTTGTTTTTTTTATCCATTTTGAAAACATTAAAAAGAATGTTTCCAGATATGTTTAGACCAATTTATAAAATAAAATAATGGAGATTTATGATTTCCTAAGTACACATCTTATGGAGTCGACATTTTAATCAGAAACATTTATGTAGTCAATATATTTATTTTTTTTGAATTCTCCTCTTGAGCATAACAAATAGATTCAAACGACATAATGCATTCAATATTTAATTAAATTTCTTGTCTTAGGAAAGCACATATAAATATTTGTTGGTTATATTTATTTCATTTTGTTGTTCAATATATTTAAGTTTTTCCAAGAAGAAATCTTTCAATGAATTCATTTTATTTTCTAATAATTTCATCAAATCTTTTAGAGGGTTGAGGTGTGTGTTTTTGTTTCTTGTAGCCCACACTCATACCTACCCACACCGAGAGAAACTTCAAACCTATATTTTTAAACTCCTGATATGATAAACTACTTTCTTGACCTTTGAATTCATTTTTGTTCTACATCTAACTAGATCATACCGAGAAATGTCTACATCTTTTTTTAGAATATGGATCAGAAGTTAAAGAACAAAGCACAATGATATGTATTGCTCTTTTATTATGTAATTGCATCATACAACCAATGAATTTCTTGACAATCATGTCAACGCTCTTGAATCATTTTATGTGGTGTGAGTGTAGGATGTGGGAGTAAGTATCGTCGGAGTCTGTACCTACACCAACACCCATACTTACAACAATACCCTAGGTAAAGACCAACGCTAGAGCACATCAATAGTGGCTCAAATCAAACCTGAGATAAACTGAAATAATTTTATTTTTATTTTTAATCAATTGTATCGAACACATTCTTATCTAAAAACATGTGTCACAGCCGATATTTATGGACAACCGCAGCTGTATGTGATTGTATCTTTAACTGCGTCTAAATGCTTCCATAGTATTACTAAGGATACGTTTCGAAGTACAAAAACATTTACATAGGCGAATTGTGTATCTGGCATCTAAAAGCAGATTGTAATCATTCGATAAACTTGTTTATTTATTCGTCGAATCAAACTGCACATGCTTATTTTCTATAAAAGAATTAATACAAGAAAAAGCTCGAAATCATAGATATAAAAAGACTATAAATTAATAATGCGGAAGACATCGATGAAAAGAAAACATGAATTTTTATCACAAAAAAAATAATCATTTTCTTTTTTTGTGACATTATCAATCTGTTGTTTTCCATTCTATTATTTGACTTGTTTCACCCAACATATTCAAATCAAGTCCGTAAATAACTAAAATCTAAAGTATCCACGATAGATCATAGTTTTTTTTATCTGGTAGAATCGATGATATCAAATACATACATCATTAGGAGTATTATAAACAAAATTTGAGTAAGCTTTTCCATTAACATTCACGCTAGTTACACTTCTATGCAAACCAAGAACTTTTACATATCTAATGCCATTGAGGAATCTTTGTAATTTGTTACCAAAGCATTAATTGTCAAGACATTCTATAATATAGGTGAAACAGTGAAGAAAAGAACTCATAAGCATGGAAAAAATCAATAGTTTTAGATGAAAGAGTCGTTCCTATTGTGTTGATATTCTTATCTCTTCCAGGGTTTATCAATTATCGAGACAATATCGAACTTCTCAACGATTGTAGATACTAAATACTTACTGATGCTGTCACATTGAATTCGAAGTAGTTGTACGTTTTAGTTTCAATCGTATCTAAATTATAACAGCATACAATTTTCAAGTCCCAAACACGAGTACTTTTAACATACCCATAGAATCACCATCATCCCAAAAAAGACTTCCACTGGCGTTTCCCGATTGTGACAATGCAACCAGTAATATAAATGGATTACCACGACCGATAACTAGATTAGGCCCAGGTATTTGCATCGGAATAATAAACCCACAACGAACATGAACATTAATCTTTCGAATTGGTGCGTCAAAATCTACATATTGTCCTACTGTTGTTATTTGTTTACCAGATGAAAATTCATACCAAACATCTTGTGGAACATAAGCATGAACAGTAGACGAATTCTAAACAATCAAAGATGAAAACGTTTTCCAAGTCATTTCATTATGTGAAGTTATTTACTGAAACTAAATTTGGAGAAACAAGAATAGCAGGACCGACGAGGAACTGTTGATCAATATTATAAGTATTCTCATCATTTGGATATCTAAATCAGAGAGAGAGATAGTATTGAATTTCATAGACAAGTTTTCATAGAATAGTTCATACTCGAAGAAGAGTGGTTCTACCACTGTTGTTGAAGTCGTACTTGCTTTAAAAAAGTGTGTACCAATATGGAAGCAGTGAATATCTCATAAATAATGCTTGTTTCATGATCTGTTGAGTTTCCCATGAGAAAGCTGCTGGGTCCTGAGCCTAAGAAAATTTGAAAGGTAAATATGAGTCATTTAGATAGTTCAAATATTAATCTTCCAATGAATATGCGTCATCGAAGCTATGCAAAAAGTCAGAAAGTAAATTTTACGTGGATAGAAAATGACTTTTTTTCAGATCATACTCTTCAGTCATTAATGAAGACTTGCTATGAACTCTGTTCAATTTTATAAGATTTCTTTTACAATCTACTATTTATTGAGTTTTATGCATGATTATTTTTATTGAATAATGTTTACCTTAGCACCAATTACGTTATGATTTCTCATAAATGGATAGAAAGCACCTAGTTGCATCCATATTGTGCATAGTTCTTCTGTAGTATCACCATTAAAGCCACAAATGTCAGCACCAGAAAGTGTCAATCCGAATATATTATAGTTGAGAATAGCTAAATAGATGAGAAGAGCAAGATTTAAATTTATCTAGAATTAACGCTACTGTATTCAGTTTGCTTTGCCTAAGAAAAATTTGCATATTAGGGTTGGATAACGAAGTTCTACAATTCTCCCCTGAGGAATCTACAACATACCAGGTATCGCCCGGTAAAGGTCTGTAAACGAAGCATCATTATCACCAGACCAATGACCTGTGTAGTGACCTGAGCCAGCAAATGTTGAACGTGACAAAACAAATGGTCGCTTATTGAGAATTGTTCTAAGAGCACTATAACATTATCATTATCATATATATGTACATAGTTAGTTTCATTAAAAAGAAAATACTTACGCATTAGTTGCTTTTGCTTCAAAATAACCATACATACTATGTAAATTATAATGTGATGACAAGTACTGTTGAGCAGAAGATCATTTTCCAAATATCAACGATGACCGATACATCAAACGAATCAATCATGGATATCGAATGTGAAAAGTCAATACCAACAGCACTTGACCAAGAAAGTAACCCGCATTTAGATGA
>CAJNSZ010000576.1:0-19010 GCA_905329745.1 Rotaria sp. Silwood2
CTTGAAGAAGTATTTCTTTTTTTTTTATTTTCGGACTTATATTTATCGCCAAAAAAAAACAATCTTTATATTTAAATATATTGAATATAAATTTTCCAAAAGCTATTCAAAAGAAAATTATGTCATTAGTTTTTTTTTTAAATATTCGCTAGTCAAAGAAACATTTCAATACAATGTAGTATTTATGCACAAATTTTTTGATCGTTAGTAAATTTATCGATAAAAAATTTTGAACAAACTGTTCAAATTCATCTGAAAAGTCATGATTTTTATAAGTTTTCTCTTACATCAAGATGAGTCCAGTGAAAGATAAAGTTAATTTTGTCAACTTTTGTCTTTTTCTTTTGATATTGAATATGATTGTTGTTACTCTTTTCAAGGAACTATTGCCTTTGGTCAAATAGCTTTTTTCTTAAAAAAAGCATCAAATTTTGATAGCATTTGATATCGATATCTTCGAAGTAAATCATCGGTTGAGGAGAGAGTTAGGAGAGTAACAAATCCTTCACATTGATCTGATTATCTATTAATGACTAAGTCAAATTGTTTGATCTGCCTCTTCTATTTTTTTTTGTCAAAGATCTTTTAAAGTTCTACAAAAGATTTATTTTTCTCTATCGCATTTATATAGTTTTTGGACATAATAAAAGGCAATTGAAAAGTTTCGACTTCTATCAGTAAATTAATGATAATTGATCGAAATATATGATTTAACGGAGGAAAAGAGAGAGAGCTTTATCTAATAGGAATACACTTTGAAATACATCAATATTTTGGTATTTTATCAATTTTGAATTCTTTTTCATAATAACAGTACGTCTTTTAACCCCACAAGCATTTTATAGGAGACTTACCAATTCAATGGAATAATATTCATTTATCTAGCATCTTCTATTGAATTTTAAAAAGAACACAAAGATAATTTTAATTAAAGCTGCAAAAATTGTCGAAAAATATATCCAAGCGAGTAGAATATTAGACAACAAATTCCAAAACAGGAAACTTTCGAAACGTGAGTTTGTTAATATGAATACATTTAGGAATATTAAGAATGTTACAAAATTAAAATCATAATCAGCTAATATAATGACTATTATTCCATTGAAAAGATAAATTTTGTGAGTACAATTACTTCTAATCATCGAATAGATTTTCACTCCCTCATTAAAGTATTGTAACACCTTTAAATTTCCTTTTTCCTGATAAATTGGTCTCAATATTTATCTATTATTGATGGAAGAAGTATAGTTTTTGGAGGGTGTGGGTGTTTATATGAACGAAATCCACACTCACACTCACACTTATATAATACAAATATAACGCAGGCAAGGAAAGATTGACTATCATTTATGTCACAATGACGAACGAGAATAAAACAAAAGAAACATTTTTCACTCATGTATTATGCTATTAACGGTTACACGTGTCATTTTCAGATTGTAAAAAAAAATTGACAGATTGAACTGTGATTACCTGAAAGTGGTGAACACAACGGTATGAAATTTTACAATAAAGGATGTTATGTTATCCTTTGCCTATCTTAATTCGAAGAAGAGATTGTTAGTCGAGATTTTTGATAAATTTAGCAAACTTGATAATATTAGAATTGTACCTTAATAGAGGAAACATGCAAGAAAGAAGTCGAATGATGTATTCTTATTCACGCATTATGTTAGAATGTATCACAATTGATGAAATGTTTTCGAAGCAAAGTTGATTAAGTTTCTCATTATAATTCATACCAAGTGTCTGTGGTGTAATGGTATCATAGCTGTTTGTCGAACAGCAGACTCAGGTTCGATTCCTGACTGACACGATATGAATATTTTTTTTCTTTTCGTTTACACATACAGTGAATCATTGTCATTCGAAAAGAAAAAGAAAGCCATGACTATATGCAATTTCATTCTTAGCATTATTGTTGTGCAATTACAAAAAGCATGTATGCTACATAGGGAACAAACACATATTGAGGGAGAAAATATATAATTATTCCAACAAAATACAACTTTCGAAGAACATAATATTGAAGTCAGCCACGATCTCTTCATCTCTTGATTAGTTGTCTCTCGGGTTTGTTTACCATATTGTTGACGATCTTGACATACCTCACATCTTTAATACTGTTTACTATTGTATTTGAGGTCAGAATATTTTGAATTACTAAAAATGATTGACAAACCATTTCTTGAAGGGAAATTTTGTTTTTCGAATAACATGATTAAAAATACATGACGTTAAACTGCAGTGTCCTTAGTGTATGTCGTGATGAGGGTTGATATTTTACTTAGACAAATATAGATTATTAGCAATTTAAAAACTATTTTAAATCTTTTGATGTTTTCTGTATCATATACAAATTGAATTGAACCATTTCTATTGGTTCGCACTTTTTAATCAAGTGAACTGCTGATTATCAATGACTCACATGTATTATAAATTCAATATGGAAATTTTAGACAGTTGAATACAACAACTAAGAGTTATTATTTTACTCAAATCTTGTGCACAATAAAATAATATCTAAATTTTTATTTATACACCTTAACTTCGAGTGAAATAATAATCGATACTGAATAATAAAACTCGATAGACAAAGGACAATTTAGCACATACGACAATCGGCCATAAAAATGTACACAAAAAACATATATTTACTTGATCGATAATAATCTAACCATAATTTTGTCGGTAAGTGAGATTGACTAGTTGGGCTCTGGTTACTGGAGGACTCGTAGTGGACTGCAGCTGAAGTGGCTTTATTGCGTGTGGGGAAGCTCAAAGCTCCGGTGGAAAGATTCAGCCTCCCCTAGTCACCCCTTGATTACGTCACTATTGATTAATGAGACATAAGACAAAAAACTTTAAGCATTGTTGTATTAGGTAGAATAAAAAACAGAAAAATGAAGTCTATTCTTGATCGTGTTCGTAATGTGGTTTCACGAAGGATGTAAATGAACAGGGTGATGTGGGTGTGTATGTTCTTTTTCTCTTCATACACACTCACGTCCACAATAAATAAGTTACTACCTAGCATGGACGCTACTAATAAGACATTAAGTTACGATCTAAACAAACATTCATTATAGGATATTGTTTCTAGTACAAATTGTGACTCATTTAAAAAGTTAGTCACGACGATAACCCTGTAAATTAGAAAGATTATTCCAGTACTTCCATGATACATCTTTTACTTTTTATTTCAATCAATTAAATGTGCTGATTTGGACTGATGAAATTCTCGGTAAGTCATGTATGAGAAGCTCACCAAATCTTGTTTAAATTTCTATCTATAGTAATATAATTGCAAATCATTGTTTTATTATTTCAAATCGAAATGAAGGATATGGAAATAATTTTCCGCTTTTCATTGTCTTGATACTTTGCTCTATGAAATGTTCATCATACAGACGATTTTTGTTACTTTATTGGAGAGAGAATTTTTTCAACTCTTGAATGTTGTTCACAGTCTCTATTAATGAATTAAAATGGTTTCTGGAACAAAGTTAGCGATACTGATAACTAATGTTATTCAACATAGAAAAAGAATTAATGAATGCATGTTCTTGATACGAATAGAACATGTTGCAAGGTTTTTATATATGTTAATGAGAACAGAAAAGCTTGTGCAAAACATGTCTTTAACATAGTGCAATAGTTATTTTTTTTTGTTCCTGGGTTAGTTCTTTTTCTGTTTCTTTTCCATAGATATATTGTAAAGCTGTTTTAACTTGCTCTTTATGTTGTTCCCAATGTGAACAACATAAATAAGAATCTTGTGATGGACGTCGAGTAAGAGAAACCGAGCCAACAAGCATTTCCAATTCATTACGATCGTTCTTTTGAGATAAAATTTGTACCAGTGTCGCTGATACTGTACCATCCTGATGATCAGCAAATGTGGTATCTTCCGATATAGGATTTTGACGACTTTTCTGATATAAATTCTTCATTCTTGCTCTGAGATCTTCTAAAAAATTGTTAAATGTCATATCAATGTAATATTCAAAATCACTTTGATCTAAGTTGACGGAAAAAGTTGAATGTACAACTAAAGTTTGAAAATGATCTGAAACAACTGTACGATCAAATTGTTGTGTTAGCCAACAAAAATCAGATTGTTTTTGTAGAAACTCTTTTACGTGGGTGTGGGTGTGGGTGTGGGTGTGGGTGTGCGTGTTGGTGTAGATGTGTGGTGGGGTATGAATGTGCTTGTTTGTGAGTCTGGATGTGGGGTGGGTGTCTGTTTGACTGTGGGTGTGAGTCGGGGTTTACACGTCTTATCTCATACTCAAACCCACCCACACCCGCACCCTAATATGAATCTAAACCCACGTCCCACACACCTCACACCTACCCTCACTCATACGCTCATATAATTTTTTCTGATGAATTGATGATTCGGTCAAATTCTAAAAACAATTGAGAGACATTTTTTCTCGAATCTGAAAAGGCGTAGCGGGATAAATTAAACTTAACGTAAAATCGACGTCATCACATTTTAGCTCTTTTTATTTTACCTAATCGATCATCATATATGAAAATTTTACCATTAGGATTCATCCTTCGTTGACTAGCCCAGATTGAAAAGCCGCTATATGAAAGTAGAGTTGCTTGACATTCGCCAAGAACATAAAAATCAGTGAGAACCTTTATCAAACCAGCACAATTCTTCTCCCTGTCTTGTTTACGTGCTTGTTTTTTATTAACATGATCAATATGCATGATTGGACCGGGCACAGTAATAGATGAATTAGGAAAGTATTGAAGTACTTCTTTAACGGCCTGATCACTATCGGAACTGATGAAAATTAGAGTGTCTTCAGTCCATGCAAGACAGGGATTATCATATAGAAAATCGAACATCTTCCGTGTCATATTGATTCGTGTTGGTTTTACTGGATCGTGTGGGTTGGAAGAATTTCTTCCTATTCTGATATGAAGGCAAGTTAATTGTTTGTGTTAGATGCGCAGTATTTTTTCTACGCCTTGAGATACAACGTGCGTTGGTTTAAAAAGTAATTCAAACAGGAATGGAAAAAGTAGCTGTTGCGTGGCCTTCGTCAAAGGTAATCGACCAAGTAGACGTGATGAATTAACAAATGGATTTCTCAATGCTCCTGAAACATACACTCCGTTTGTCGATATTCAAACATCATCATAGGGTTCCCAGAGAGCTATGAAGTTCTTTGACTCGATTGTTTGCGCCATGTTCTTCTGAATTGTTGGCGGATAAAGAGGCATTGAATTAATAGTAAGCTGTGCGCGATTTTTATTAGAGCCATTTTTTGGTCTTACAAAAGTCCAATTAACGAAGTTGGGTTCCAAGACTCTCGAAATCGAACAAGGAAAGTCCATGCTAATCATGAAGCGTCGTTGAGTTACAAGTGCTAGCATATAAACTGATATCATACCCCTAAGTCGATCTGCCCATCCATGGCACGTGGAGTTGCAGAAGTATATCATAGTTTTCTCAGCCTTTGGTTGAGTAAAAGATGCCAAATTCACCATTTCATTATATTTCCGATGTAATTTCTTCCACCGTATTTCATTGCGGTTTGCCAATGACCAGGACAGTTTATTCAAGACTGAAGTGGTTGCCAACATTTTTATCGGTTTTGTTCTATCACGAACTTGTGTAGCCTTGCAATCGTAGAAGAAAAAAAAGTAGATTGGTGTTACCATTACAATACTAATGATTATGAATACGAAGAAGTACAATTTGTATTTCATTGATGAGCATTAATTCAATGGATTTTAATAATCTAAATAAACTTGTAAGCGAACAGCACTTAAATAATTCATTATTCTACATTATTGGGGCGAAATATTTTGATAAAAACGCAGTTTTTATTGATACGATAAAATGATGCATGAGATTTTCTATTCTCTGTCTGATAGGTTTTAGAGTTAATCAAGGTGATCGTAACCCTTCTGCTCGACATCAGCGACATGATCTTTTTATCTCTATTACGCTCGTACGACGAATCCGTCCACACAACTGATTGATAACTAACAGCAGTTGTGCTTTTGATTTCATATGTTTGTTCATTATTCTATGGAGTTTCAAAAAACTTCAAAAGGAACGACTTTACAAATTGTAGACTTTTCAGAAATCATTTTTCTTAGGAGGCAATTTAATAAAACTCGTTCATTGGTATACAAGTTTAAATATTCGTCTAAGTGGAAATGAGGCATAGTAAAAAACTAGCTTTTACAATCAACTAGTCAAGAAATAATCTTACTTCTACATTCGAGTTTGACATTCAGAAATCATCTGTATTGTCATCGGATGAGTTCAGAATATTTGGTTGTAAAGCTAAGCAAAATGCTTACAACTGAAATAGAAACACCTAAATCTAGTCTGAATGAATTCTATGTAGTATTACACGATTCATCTCAAAAGTGATTTGTTACTTGTTGAAGTTCCTTCGAGAGTCTCGATAAATAATTTTAAAAAGCGGAGCAATGCTACAGGTAGTAACAAAAGATGCAATTAGGAAGACAGATAATACAAACAGTACTCTCCTCAAAAACTAACCTGAGTGTCTGAACAGTTCATTACAGAAGGATGCTTTTATAGGACCCATGTGTTCATCAAATGGGAATATCCTCGTATACAGATTAGGGTGTTGAATCATTGATCAATATTAAGTTATACAAGACTACCATGATCGAGCAGTACGGCAACCAGAAACGACTGTATACAACCGATTATCACGCAACACGTCTGTACACTTCCGCATCTACACCATATATATCCCTGACCCATTTTAGATTCACATAACGATATACTACCCACAGCTGTCCACGACACTACAATATAATAAAAATGTAATCGTCTTTTTCCCATGACTTCTCAACACACCTATAGTCGTATTCACTGATCATCTTCGGGCCAAACCTACGGTTCTCAGCGAACCTGTATCGATAGATTAGCAGACGGGTCGCACCCCTTGCGCTCCTTCATGCAGAAATCAAATTCCAGGTCTTCATTGGACAATAAAAAGGACCAGTCAAATTTAAGGAGGACATTTCTCTCTTCCTATAAGGATATGTACTAGTCATGTTCGGGTCAATCCTATAGTTGTTGCGGATGCTCTATCGATTGATGGGTATACGTTTCGGTCCCCTCTGAGTCCTTCAAAGAGATATCGAATCCTGGGTTTCCATTGGCCAATAAAAGAGACGGATCGAATTTCTGAAGGACTTTTCTCACTTATTATAAGAACACATATTAATCATGTTGGGACCAATCGTAGGTCGACACATGTATTATCTACTATGCGGTTTCTTGGGATTGCTTCATGATGCATCTAGTGACGTATACTGTGTTCGCACATCGTAGTTATTTATTGTGCACCTGTTTACCGTCAACATATTGATACGACGGTCATGAATGGCCGCTGTGATATTTCATTGTTTTCGATCATGGTAAACGGTCGCAGTATCGTAAACTGCTGGTGTTTACGGTCAGTGTTTGGTTACGCTAGCCGTTAACGGTTGATTTGCAAGTTCGTCATATACATTGTCCGAACAAAAATAAACAAATATCTTCAGTTGACGATATTATTTGCCTATATATCGTACTTGATAAGAAAGCAGCTACATTAATAAATGATGATATGCAAGACATTTATAGCAAAATATAATGAACAATGAAAAAGATTATTATTTATCGGAAGCCAACGGAATATTCTTATGCGTTCTTTGGTTAAAAAATTAAGTTAGATCAAAAAACAGCAAAGATAACTAAACAGCGTAATATCCTTGGTCTAGTGGGTCTTGATACTCGTCGTCGAACATTTTCATGTTTTGCTCATTTGTTTTATGAAGTATTAATGTTATTCGCTGAACCATGTTAAAATCATTCGATACTAAAATAAGTTTTTCATCGACGAAACGCTTCGAAGCAACACTAAATGCTTCTATAAAAAGTTGAGATTCCGAAGGCAAATGCCGAAACAAAACTTGACCTGAACGATTTGTTAGTTGTTGCACATATATATCTGGGTGATCGACGAGTTCAATTCTAACAAACGCATCTATTATTCGATTATGCTGCTCGTCAGTGACTGTGACTATCAGTTGATGACTGCCTGTAGCAAATGATATTTTCCCATTATTGATTACAGTAGAATCCTCCACTACAAATACTATAATTTGATGAAAGCCTTCCGAAAAGTTGAGAGCTATTATGGACGCTTGAGAAAGTTCATTCGACTTGATATTAATCCAAGCCAAAACCTATAATTAACTTTTTGTAATGAAAAATAAACAATAACTTAAGGGAAAAATCTTCCGACCTCTAGAAAGAAGAAAAACTGTCATCAATAGATGGTAATTAGTGCTAGTTAACAATATTTGAACTTATTTGATGCTTTCGTTCTGTGAGTCTCTACTTGTAAGGATGAAGAAAATAATGAAAATAAAAACACTTATATACTTGAGTATGAAAACGAGACTAGAACAAAATGTCACTAGTTCATTTCAACTATGTTTTACATGAAAAAGGGAATCAGAATTCTATTTTGATTAATCATTTTTCAATAAATTATCGACCAAAATGTCTTTTTTACGATACCAACGAAAACAAAAAAGAATATTCCTGTAAAAATAGCCATGACTCTTGTACGTTTACAGTTAATTTACGCAGCATGATTGAATAACACCAAACTATAGGTATCGTTGCTATGGTAAAGGCACGCCGACTTTGTTGAAGTTATCCTGCTTTATTGAGAATGTGGGTGTGAATGATTGTGATTCTTTTTGAAATCAACATTCATCCACCCTATTTGAAATTGGTGCATTTCTGCTCCTTAGAAGAATTTTTTGGATCTATTTTCGCGATGTTCACTGCGAAGCTTCGTTCTTTTTACTCACTATAAAGAGATATTCTGATGTTCGATCCTATTGTCGGCATCAGAATTAAAGAGGATTGAGTATAAGCCGAATGGTTCGACAACTCCAACATCTAGCGATCTGTGATTTTCACCAATAGAACAACAAATATGAGCATATACTTTCTCTCGACAATATATAAGACGAAATCCTTTTAAAACTGATTGTCTTCGAAAAATATTCAAAATATAGGCATGAGAGTGATTTTCCATCTCGATGGCATTTCGATTTTGACCTCTGATTTAGATAGAGGGACTTTAGATGTACAGTTAAAGATACAAAATACTTTCTTATATTTCATTGCATTTTCATCATAATGTCAAGCTGTTATCATAAAAAGTTCGAAAACCTAGTAAAACGTCAGCAAAATTTCTTATTATTGGTGCATGTTAGTATATAATTCTATTTGCTCAACATTCAAATGTAAGAATAAAATTATTTGCATTGTATCTTGAACTATGGATCTAAAGTTCCTCTATCCAAATAGGGGTCAAAATCAAATTTTCATCTTGATGGGAAGTCACATTCATACTTTATCTTGTATTTTTTTCAAAGATAATCAATTTTAAAACAATTTCGCATTATACATCCTGGAGAGAGAGAGGGTATATGCCCATCTCTCCACTTCCAATTAGTGAAAATCGCAGATCGCTAGCTATTGCTGTTGTCGAGTTATTCATCTTACACTTACTCTTATTTAATTTTGCCGCCGACAATATATATATATATATATAATTCAGCTTTTCTAGTGTGGTTGTAGCTATGATTAAATAGTTTTTCGACAAGTTCAGAGCAGTTTTATAAAGGAATCAGACTCTTAAGTGGCATTATTGTTAACTAAGAGACGTGAAATTGCAATCATAATATGGAATCAATACGGCAACTACAGTCCTAATAGACATTCGCTAAATTAGTTCAAGTATCTTAGACAAATGGCACTACTAATAATATTCAAGCATTCCCGTTCCTGTTATGACAGTGGGCCATCATTTACTGCAGATCAGAGATAGAAATGGTTCAATTCGAAAAACACAAAATTAACCAACTCCGTCTTTGATACAGACATCTATAAAGTCTACTGTGAGGTATCCTTCGGCTATCTATACTGGAAAGGAAAGTTTCTTTTTGGTTAAGCTTTCATTCAAATAAACCAGCTTTCTATTCTCAGTTTTTCCAGCTGATGACGAATCTGAAACCTTATTTTTGGTTTGAATGAATATAAAATATGTATTATTTTGATTGTGGACCTACACGGACAGAGATGTGCACTACCCCTCTCTGTTTGAAGTTCGAATTAACTTTTGCTACCAAGATTGAAATATTTTGAGTTATACTTTAAACAATACAGAATTCCAAAAGCTTTCAGAAAAAACAAAAATTATTTTAGGAGAGAACGTTCCCGCTCCGATAGTGTCAATATTCGAAAAAAGTCTCCATTTTCGGGAATTATCATATTTCCCGTATATGCAGATTACCTCTTGATGAATAGTATTGTAGAATATATGGAATTAGTGGATTTTATGAAGAAAACATTTCTGCATCTTTTGAGACGTGCCCGAACTCCCAGAAATGTTGAAATCCTGAGAAAAGTGTGAAATACTCGGTGCACTGAAAAATGCCGATTTTTTTTATCAAATCCTGATGAGTGAGCTACTTGTATGCTTTGGTATTTTTCACAGAAAGGTCAAAAAGAGATAATATTTTGGATTAGAACTAGTCACATATTGATCTATCGTTTCAGATAATTCAATCGAAAATCAAAATCTTAACGGCAGCCACCTTGGTAGGTCCTCTCATAGACCCTCTGTTTACTAATTGCAGACTAATTAAAAATAAACTCTATATCAATTCTGGCCAGGTCTTGGCCGATTTCGATCCCTGCTTGACTAACTTCGGCCAAGTCTAAATCTCCAAATACCAATTATCAACGAATTCCAACCAATTCCTACTGAAAAATCGGAACTAGTGCATCCCTACCTATCAAAAATCTGAATACTTCACTTCGACTAAAGCAATAATCGAGAAGCTGAATTAAACAGATAATTTTGACTATGCGAATATATCTTAATGGTGATTTAAAGGAATAAAATTCTGTGTGGAACATTATGGAGAATAACTCTAATATTTGCTCGAGAAAGTTTATGGGGGTGCTTCTTTGTATGAATAGACTTTTCAAGTTACCGAAGCTATACGACTAATCTGAGGATAAAATTTGAAAACCTTATAAGTTCAAGTTTGTAGCGATACAGATTAATTTAATAACAACACAAAAAAAAATGGATGAAATCCTACTGCTTAGTAAACATCAATAGTGAATCTGGTATGGTGATAGTAAAAACATAAATTCTGTCATACATGTAGACTAATGTGATCCTACCTGGTCTGCATTTATGATGATGTAAGTTAGCGCTAAACCATATGAACCTGTACTAAGAAAATAGTTATCATTTGTGCTTAGAAAGAGTTGAGGAGAATTGAACGAATCTTGGTTTAAACCAGTCAAGATAGGAATTGTTCGAAAACTTGACGAAAAGCTCTTGTTTTGAAGCACCATTATAGATGGCTTGAATGAAGATAACAGTAAGAGAGAGCTTATTGTTATCAATGTCAGTATTGTTAGAAGACCTATGAAATTATTAAGGTACATCTTTGCAAGACTTTGATTGGTCCTGTTAACTGAATTGTAATAAGCGTATGATAAAGTTATAGGATTATGCCGTTCATGTGAAGCATAGACGCTGCGACTACCATGATCAACTCTGAAATGTGTAAAACAAAGAACAGTATTCAATAAACGCATGTCTCACTGGTGAAATCTCCGTTCGGATATATCACTAATCTCCAAGAGTTCGAAAACTGTTGAAGGTTTCATAAGTTGCAAGTAAACCAAATTACACAACAAAATTTTATTCATGGAAGGGTGTGGGCCAGGGATGCCAAATCTAAGTTTTAGAAATCAGGAGTTTTTCACAAAAAATCAGGAGTTTACCAGGAGAACATTCTGAAAAAATCAGGAGAAAAATCAGGAGATTTTGTTTTGCGCTCGTTTAGGGCAAATAACCGTGAGAATATTTGACATCGTGGAATGTCATGCGTCCTTCAGTAGCAGATAAGCCATTTAACGTAGTTGTATCGATATTAGAAAGTATGTTCAACATTTCCACCTATCAACGGATATAATTTCCCTGACGACACTTTTATCAGGTCAAGTTAATGGTAAATAATCTTACACATATTAGCTTCAGCTGACTGACTTTATATCCTCTTAATTTTTGTTCTGATATAAGTACAAGCATCATCTGCTCTCGATGGCAGATCAAGAAATCTGTAATTTTATGTGATCTCTTTACAGTTCATCAAAATTTGATGGTTGATAAGTTGTTTTCAAAACTTTTCACTATGGTAAAGCAAAAAATCATCCTTATTGGCAAAAAGGGTGTGGATGTGGGTGTGGGTGTAGGTGTGGGTGTGCACGTTAGTGTGTCGCTGCTGTGTGAGTGTGCGTGCAGATTTGTTTACGGTTTAGTGTTAGTAGAGATATGTGTTGTGTGAGTATGGGTACGTTTATATATGGATCTAGATGTGGGTGGGTGTGCGTGCTCATGTGAATTGAGGTTTAGAAAAACTACCCTCACTTCCACCCGCAGGCTATTAAAATCAAAGTAAAATTCGTAACAACATGCATCGTCACTCAATCGCACACCATAAGTGCACCGGTTATTATGTCTACATGGGCAGAAGCGCACTGGTACTGGAATGTGTTAGCATGCGTTATGAAGATTACATTCGAAAAGTTTCAAAGATTTCTTGACTATGAAAATTGATCTGCCATTATTTTTCACAAACGACCTTGCACAACTATAACAACTGCAGTCTACTTAATCGCATAAAATAATACTATTGCTTTGCAAAATCGAACTGAAGAAAATTCAATCTTGTTGTGAATGCAGCACGGAGAATGAAAAATGTTGTTTGAAATTAGTTGCTTGCCATCTATTTACTCTAGTCAATGCAAAATACTAAGAAACGGTTTTCTTTTCTTCAGTCGTCTCTGTTTACTCTTTCTTCAATTCGTATGTTCAAATGCAGAAAACAGAAAGTTTCAAGTATGATTTGATTTTTTTTGAAGGAAATAAAAACAACAAAAAAAGAGAGTTGTGAGTGAATATAACATTTTTCGTACCAACCACAAGATTATTCTGTCATCTCGTAGTTTTGTTTTTACCTTTTTGGCAGCAACTATGTCGCAGATGGTGAAAACTAATGGCAAGTGTTTGGAATAACAAGATAAATTGTTTTTATTATTTCACATATTATTCAGCATATTTTTTAAAATATCGAACTCTGAAATGATACAGAACACTATGCTGAGTTAGATTACCTACTATCCCATACTGCTTTTTCATCTACATCTGTTTTTTCTAATGTACCTAAATAGAATCGAATAGGAGTATCTAAATAATATTTTAATTAAGAGTATCCAGCAATCTATGCTTAAAAAAGTGTTTTCGCGATGCGCTAAGTTTCATCCGAATATAAACTCAACCACTCTCATCATATGCCAAATTGAATGTGTACCAGAGATAATAAAAAGCTATTGTATTTGGAGAATTCTTTCAAAATGATGAGAAAACATTAATTTTAGAACATTTAGAAATAAATCAGTAGAGCTTTGTGATGAATGGATATGAATGTCACCTTCTGTATAACTGATAAAATCTACACCGTACCGAAATCCAAATCCCATGCATACACACACGCAGCGTACTCACTTAGATCATAGCAAATCCTTCATGAGGATAAATTTCTATCGCTTTCTCTTGAGGATGCTTTAAATAATTTACTTTTCGAATGCATGAAGTTTCATGAGAACTCACTAGCGTATTCAAGGTTCACAAAGATCTATGAAACCTGCACAAATCATCTGAGTTCATAGGATTCAACGAACTACGATCCGTTTTTTTATCTTGCCCACATCTCACATCAGTACACAACATCCTTCCGCATATCGAAATCCTCATCTACACCCTCATATTCTTCCTAACCTGCTTGTAACTGTCATTTTATATCATTGATCTGGTCTGTGAGTGAAAGACTATCTATACTATGTCCTAATAGTCTCTCCTGATAAGTTTTCTTGAGTATCTGCGTTTCCTTGTTAAACTTTATTAATTTTCTTTCAATGATAAGTTAAGACACAAGGATTTTTTGATGTAAATGAATTTCAGATGTATCGTTCGAAGGTACCATCTTCCATTGTAATACAAAAGTTGTAAGTTTCCTTTGTAACGTTAGAGTGATTCAAAAATCGACTAATTTTTTCTGTTCGATATGTTCATATCATTGAATAGAGCTCATCGATTTCTAAAAAACACTGTATATTGAAACCATTTAAAATCATTTTTTTAAAGCAAAACTCACAGAGGTATGAGTAAAAGGTCTTCAAGAAAGACACTAGTGTCGCATACTATGCATCAATAAATGCGGAAACTTCGGATTTATATTCGAGAGTTATGTGTACTTCAAAAAGTGAATCAAAAGAATCAGCCAACCTCGAATGTTTGGACATCAAAATTATACTGGGAAACCCATCCTCTAAACTTTTGATTTCTATTGGATATTGCTTCACCCATAGGATTTCAGGATGAATAAACCTCAGATTTGAACTCTTTGCCTTGATTTACTACAGAAAACTCATTTTTCCTATAACTCGATTCCTGTTGGTCAGTGCTCAGCCAATGGGATCTCGGAGCAATGAAGTACAGATCCGGGTTCTCCGTTCAAAAAAATCTCAAATTATCACTTCCGTGATCAGAAGATAGAACTCTACTTGTGGATCGATGAGAGCGCAGATCAGAACACAACCGATCTCCGTTTATTTGTCTTTGCAACAGGTGAGCTAGCCTTCTTGTTTCCTTATGTTTTTATACCATTTTGTAGCTCTTGAAATTCTCTATCGAATGGTATATAATAGTTGGGGACTTAGTTGACTATGATACAGAAAGTATTTGACAAAAGTAGGGATAGATCGATTTTCCTATAGGAAGCCATAGGGAAAAATCAGTATTTTTGCAATAACTCAGGAACGGCTCGGCTGATCCTACTCATCTTCGAACTCGACCGAGATATTGTTAAGACTGAACTGTGTAGAAAATTTCATCGTGATCTGACTCTCCTTTCAAAAGTTATCGTGTAAACGGCCGGACGGCCACACTGACCGATTCTAGTAGTGCACTCACTTTTTGAGTACACTAAAAAGAAAGGGTTCAACGATCAACTTGCTTGACATTTTACATTCGCATCATACTGCAAGTTTTTTAAATTCATTGTAAGTTCCATAGTGATACAAGAATTATTCAAGTCTGAAAATGATAGCTGTACTTGTTAATTAACAGCCAAACAAATATGTGTAAAGCGATGGTTAAAGATTTGGTTATTTTGAAAAATAGAGTCGAAATAATGAAAGAAAAAACTTTGCGTGATGTTTTTATGGAAGTAGAAAAAAAGATTAAGTTTTGTATTTTGACGGAAGGGAACATTGTTAAGCAATACTTTTGAAACTTGTTTGGATAAAAATAAACTCATAGGATCTACATATCCTCTGAGAAATGCTCATTAAGTCATGTCAAATGAAAAAAATACTCAGATATGATTTCCAGGAAGAGACTTTTAGGATGTGCTACTCTCTTTCCTAGGCATCTGCAAGGTGGTCCCGGTCCCGGTCCCGGTCCTGCCGGGACCGGGACCGGGACCAACTTAATTTCAGAAATGTCGTAAAACTATCTGTAAAAAAATCGTAGTCTTAGTGATCGTAAGTCTTGACAAGTTAAATTTAGTTCTAACGGTAACACTGATTCAAAATTATCCGTAGAGATTTAATATCTATTCAAGAATTAAAAATTCTAAGAAAATGTCATCGAAGACTGGGATCAGCAAAAAAAATAAATCGGGACCGGTACCAGTAAAAAAAATAAACCGGGACCGGGACCGGGACCGAAAAAAAGTGATTTTGCAGATGCCTACTCTTTCCACACTGAACGATATCATGAACATGATAAAGAAAGCCAAATAAGTATCTCATGGCACACACTGAAATCTCTTTGCCAGTCATTTCGCGTCGATCTATCCAGTCAGAATCTCAAGAAATCATCATCCAGAAATGGTCGGAAATCTACTGCGCCATTGAATCTCACTTGTAGATAATCATCGACATAAGTCATTGCCTAGCCAAAGTATATTCTTTTCCTAAAAATAGATCCATTCAGGACAATCTTAATGCCGATGGCAAGTTAAGTTACTATTGAAAACGCCGACTAATTCTGGACGAACACTTTTTGAGACTCTGACTAAATGGATCAAGTCGATATGGCACCCACCAGAAAAGGACTTGGATGTGAGAAATACGTGCTGTTCATGAGGGTATCAGAAACTATGGGTAAGTGGGTGTCTCTTTTTATCCACATCCCACACCCTTAAAGCTTTTTAGTCCATATTATGACCAGTGATAGAGAATCAGTAGAATGTATTCAGTGCTTCTTTTTACTTTCAACCCAAGTATTACGGTTTTAATATATTCTTATTCAAACAACTGTAACTTTTCAATGAAATCCTATTTTAGAATACGAATCTGAAATATTGAAGTTGTTGCCATCCGAGTTTCCCTAGTTAATACATCGAGTTTTAACATCTTGGGAACTAGTCTACCAAAGTATACATTTTTCAAAATTTCGGCACCATTCCCTTGATATCGTATTAAACCTTAGCATCTTGAACCATGCATACCTCGAAGAACTATGCAAAAGCGTTAAAATTTTATACATTAGGTAATTTAATTCAGATGAAAATATGCACAACACTTAAGGTGTAGATTCCAAAATACGATCTCATTGAGCACTTGGAATTTTAGAATGAAGAATTTATTAAAAAATGAGTATCTCAACCAAAACTTAACCAGAATAACAACACTTTGAAAGTTGATATATTGTAGTGGTCTGTTACCGTTGGGCAAAGTTTCGGTGCAAAGTCTTCGAATTACGCGCAGCACAGTTTGTGAAAGTTTTTTTTATGAAATCAAAAAAACGCTATTTTTTGTTGCCATCAATCTTAATAGTTTAAAACAGTTACTATTACTGATTTTCCTAGAACAGGATAGTTTAAAGTATCCCATATCACTCAGAAAAATTGGTTCAATTCGATTGAAGCGGAGTGGATATACTAAGTTATTCGTGAACCTTCGTACTTTGCGAAAAAAAGGTTGTGATTATGATTTTGTATATTGTTTTTAAATTAAATCGTTTTAGATATTAATTCGAAAACTCATCTTAATTGTATACTTATTCTTCAATAAGTACGAATTTCTTAGAGTGATATCCTTTTTATCTCGATGACCTTTTTTTGAACTTCTAATATGGACGGCAATAGTAGTCTAGTTATATGTGGAGTACTAGACAAACTTGAGAAAGACAATGCAACTATAGGCATAGCTACGTTGGTCATGGAAGCATTAGAGGATAGTTTTGGAGGATGTTGGAATGTGATCATCTATCCAACATATGAGAATGAAGCAGGATGCTGTAGTTCATATCTTAATTGGCATTCCAAGCACCGGGTCTATGCAGAGAAAACAACTTGCATTGATATTGACCGGAATGAAATCAAACGATTTATGGATACAGAATTCGGATCGACAACTATTAAAGATATAATTGCAGTTCAACAGTCTGCATACGCTAAAATCAATAATAAATTTCCTGGTACATGGAGAGTGCATGTTGCCCAATTAAAGAACGGATATTCGTGGTCAATTTGGGGAACAGCATGGGATCTTGATGAATTCACTTTCTTCATTTATAGAGCAGGATAAAAGAAATAAAATGTAAAACTAATAATATTGACTAAAACGACTCTTACCTATTAAGTGTGACTGAAGGTGTGGAGTATGGGTGAGTGTGGATGTAGACGTGGAGGGTGACTCTGCACGTAGATGTGGAGAGTGTGTATGTCAGTGTGGGTGTGGGGTGTGGGGTGTGGCTGTGACTGTGGGTAGGGATGCATCGAGCCTGAACTTTCCGGAGTTCGGTCATTCCTAGGTTCGATCATTCCCGGGTTTGGTCATTCTCGGGTGTTCGGTGTTCCCTGGGTTCGGCCATTGAAAGTATTTTTGAGTCCTAAAGTCCTACTATTGAGGGTTAATATTTGGGTTTTCGAGTCCTTGTATTCTAGGGCATGCATTGGTTCTCAAGTTCTGCTATTAGCGGATACGCTTCAGTGCTCAAGTAGAAACTTCCTACTTACTCGGTACCAAAAATGGATTGATCAGATTAAAGGAGGCCTTTTTTCTCTCATTATAAGGACATGATCTAGATATGTTCTAGCCATTCATAGGTTATCGCGGATGCTCAATCGATTGACGGGTATATGTATGGGTCCCTACCTATTACAACACTGAGCCATAGAAACTTGAAGAATGAACCAATCAAATTTCAGGAGGACTTTTCTCTCTTATTGTGACGATGATGTATGGAAATGTTTGAGCCATTCATAAATTATTGAGGATGCTATATTGATTGATGGGTATATTTATGGGTTCCTACCCATCCCAACACTCCCAAATAGAAACTCGAAAAACGGACCAATTAGATTTCAGGAGGACTTATCTCTCTAATTGTAAGGACAGGATATGAATGTGTTCAGGCCGACGATAGGATTCAAGACGCAAGAGCACCGCCCGTAGTAGCTTTTCAAGACTGAATGGTAGGTGCGAATAGTAGAACTTAAATACCCAAAGATGCTCCCACTTGTAGGACTTGATGACTCAAAGGTAGTCCAAAATAGTAGCACTTGACTACTCAAGGGTACTACCGAATATCAGGACTTCAGAATCCAAGGGTCCTGCGAATTACTAGGACCTGAAGGTACAAGAGGTAACTACCTAATACTAGACCTTCAGAGTCGAAGGGTACTCTTGAATAGTAGGGCTTGAGGACCCCACGTTACCTCCCCAAAATAAGAATTTAGGACTCAAGAATTCTCTCAATGACCGAAACCCCGGAATGACCAAACCCGGGAATGATCGAACCTAGGAATGACCGAACTCCGGAAAGTTCAGG
>CAJNSZ010000576.1:19105-68552 GCA_905329745.1 Rotaria sp. Silwood2
GTGTGGGTGTGGGTGTGGGTGTGGGTGTGGGTGTGGGTGTGGGTGTGGGTGTGGGTGTGGGGGTGGGTGTGGGTGTGGGTGTGGGTGTGGGTGTGGGTGTGGGTGTGGGTGTGGATGTGGGCTGTGGATGTGGGTGTGAGGGTTGGTGTAGTTAGAGGGAAGACACTCATCCACGTCCACACACCCACACCATATCCACACCACACCAACATCATACCCCACACGCACACCCACACCCACCCAAATTAAACTTAACGTAGAAAGCGTTGTCATCACATTTTAGCTCTTTTTATTTTACCTAATCGATCATCATACATGAAAAGTTTATCATTAGGATTCGTCCTTCGTTGATTAGCCCAGATTGAAAAGCCGCTGTATGAAAGTAGAGTTGCTTGGCATTCGCCAAGAACATAAAAATCAGTGAGGACTTTTATTAAACCAGCACAATTCTTCTCTCTGTCGTGTTTACGTGCTTGTTTTTTATTAACATGATCAATATGTATGATTGGACCGGGTACAGTAATAGATGAATTGGGAAAGTATGGAAGTACTTCTTTAACGGCCTGATCACTATCGGAACTGACGAAAATTAGAGTGTCTTCAGTCCATGCAAGGCAGGGATTATCATAGAGAAAATCGAGCATCTTCCGTGTCATATTGATTCGTGTTGGTTTTACTGGATCGTGCGGGTTGGAAGGATTTCTTCCTATTCGGATATGAAGGCAAGTTAATTGTTTGTGTTTGGTGCGCAGTATTTTTTCTACACCTTGAGATACAACGCGCGTTGGTTTAAAAAGTAGTTCAAACAGGAATGGAAAAAGTAGCTGTTGCGTGGCCTTTGTCAAAGGTAATCGACCAAGTAGACGTGATGAATTAACAAATGGATTTCTCAATGCTGCTGAAACGTACACTCCGTTTGTCGATATCCAAACATCATCATAGGGTTCCCAGAGAGCTATGAAGTTCTTTGATTCGATTGTTTGCGTCATGTTCTTCCGAATCGTTGGTGGATAAAGAGGCATTGTATTAATATTAAGCTGCGCGCGATTCTTATTAGAGCCATTGTTTGGTTTTAGAAATGTCCAATTAACGAAGTTAGGTTGCAAGACCCTCGAAATCGAACAAGGAAACTCCATGCTAATCATGAAGCGTCGTTGAGTCAGAAGTGCTAGCATATATACTGATATCATACCCCTAAGTCGATCTCCCCACCCATGACACGTTGAGTTGCAGAAGTATATCATAGTTTTCTCAGTCTTCGGTTGATAAAAGGATACCAAATTCACCATTTCATTATATTGCCGATGTAATCTCTTCCACCGTATTTCATTACGGTTTGCCAATGACGAGGACAGTTTATTCAAGACTGAAGTGGGTGCTAACATTTTTATCGGTTTTGTTCTATCGCGAACTTGTGTAGCCTTGTAATCGTAGAAGAAAAAAAAGTAGATTGGTGTTACCATTACAATACTAATGATTATGAATACGAAGTAGTACAATTTGCATTTCATCGATGAGCTGTAGTTCAATGGATTTTAATAATCTAAATAGACTTGTAAGCGAACAGCACTTCAATAATTCAATATTCTACGTTATTGGGCGAAATATTTTGATAAAAGCGCAGTTTTTATTGATACGATAAAATTATGCATGAGATTTTACTCGGATACAGACAAGCAGTGCAAATCTGAGTATCATATAGACAATTATGAACGCTTTCTGGGTGCCATTACGTGTCTCTTAATCAATAGTAGCTTGAATGCAAGATTGAATGCAACTTCATGATTGTCTCTTCTGGTTCTGAATAACTTTAATATGCTCCGTGGTTGCGACGGAAAAAAACTACAGACAGGTAGTAGCGACTGTTGTTCCAAAGTTTGGGAAAGCTTTATAAAACCAGTAAAGAAAAATCACGAAAAAATTCAAAAGACCTTCATGATTCACGATAAGGTGTCAGCAGTTATCATAATGGTGAATATCTAAGTTCCGAAACCTAACAAGACATAGGCCAGACACCAAAAATAGTCCTGAGGGCACATTACAACCCGATTTCGATACGCGGAAATATATGATCAACACACATTTGATTTGCTAGCTTGTTTTTCTTGTAATTTATCAAATTTTCGATAGTTTCGAAATCTTGAAAATTAGTGGTACGT
This sequence comes from Rotaria sp. Silwood2, assembly GCA_905329745.1. Taxonomy (NCBI): domain Eukaryota; kingdom Metazoa; phylum Rotifera; class Eurotatoria; order Philodinida; family Philodinidae; genus Rotaria; species Rotaria sp. Silwood2. The sequence continues at coordinate 21,265 of CAJNSZ010000576.1, forward strand.
CCGAATGAATATTTTATCAGTGAAATGAGTATCAATCCAATACTGTTCCATTCTCTGTCTGATAGATTTTAGAGCTAATCAAGGTGATCGTAACTTTTTTGCTCAACATCAGTGATATAATCTTTCTATCTCTATTACACACGCTTACGACGAATCCGTCCACACAACTGATTGATACCTAACAACAGTTGTGCTCTTGATTTCATATGTTTGTTCATTATTCTATGGAGTTTCAAAAAGCTTCAAAAGGATCCACTTTACAAATTTTAGACTTTTCAGAAACTATTTTTCTTAGGTAGCAATTTAAAAAAACTCGTTCATTGGTATATAAGTTTCAACATTCGTCTAAGTGGAAATGAGGCATAGTAAAAAACTAGCTTTTACAATCAACCAGTCAAGAAATAATCTTACTTCTACATTCGAGCTTGACATTCAGAAATTATCTCGATTGTTATCAGAGGAGTTCAGAATATTTGGTTGTAAAGCTAAATAAAATACTTACAACTGAAATAGAAACACCTAAAATATGAACCTTTATAATCTCTTTTCTAGTCTGAATGAATTCTATGTAGTATTGCACGATTCATCTCAAAAGCGATTTGTCACTTGTTGAAGTTCCTTCGAGAGTCACGATAAAATAATTTAAAAAAGTGGAACAGTGCTACAAGTAGTAGCAAAAGACGAAATTAGGAAGACAGATAGTACAGACAATGCTCTCCTCAAGAATTAACCTTAGCGTTTGAACAGTTCATTATAGAAGGATGTCTTTATAGGAGCCATGTGTTCATCGAATGGGAATATCCTCGTATAAAGATTACGGCGTTGAATCAATGATCTATATTAAGTTGTACAATATTACCAAGATTGAGCATTACGGCAACCAGAAACGGCCGTATACGACCGATTATCACGAAACACGTCTGTACACTTCTGCATCTACACCATATATATCCCTGAACCATTTCACATTCACATCACGATATACTACGCACAGCTGTCCACCACACCACAATATAATAAAAACGCAACCGTCTCTTTTCCCACGACTTCTCAACACACCTATAGCCGTATCCACTGGTCATCTTCGGGCCAAACCTATGGTTCTCGGCGAACCTGTATCGATTGATTAGCAGATGTGTCGCACCCATTGTGCTCCTTCATGCAGAAATCAAATCCTGCATCTTCATTGGACAATAAAAAGGACCAGTCAAATTTAACGAGGGCGTTTCTCTCTTCTTATAAGGATATGTACTAGTCATGTTCTGGCCAATCCTATAGTTGTTGCGGACGCTCTATCGATAGATGGGTATATGTTCCGATCCCCTCTGGGTCCTTCAAGGAGATATCGAATCCTAGGTTTCCATTGGTCAATAAAAGGGACCGATCGGATTTCTGGAGGACTTTTCTCACTTATTATGAGGACATATATTAATCATGTTGGGGCCAATCGTAGGTCGATACATGTATTATCTACTATGCGATTGTTTGGGATTGCTTCATGATGCATCTAGTGATGTATACTGTGTTCGCACATTGTAGTTATTTATTGTGCACCTGTGTACCGTCAGCATATTGATACGGCGGTCATGAATGGCCGCTGTGATGTTTCATTGTTTCCGATCATGGTAAGCGGTCGCAAAGTGTCGTAAACTGCTGGTGTTTACGGCGTGTTACGTCGTTTCACGTGAAACGCGTACGGTCGGTGTTTGTTTACGCTAGCTGTTAACGGTTGAATTGCAAGTTCGTTATATACGTTGTCCGAACAAAAATAAACAAACACCTTCAGTTGACCATATTATTTTTCTATATATGGTAGTTGATAAGAAAGCAGCCATATGAATAAACGATGATATACAAAACAGTTATAGCAAAATATAATGAAAAATGAAAAAGATCATTATTTGTTTCTACTCAACGGAATATTCTTATGCGTTCTTTGGTTAAAAAATTAAGTTAGATCGGAAAACAACAACAACAACTAAACAACGTAATATCCTTGGTCCAGTGGGTCTTGATACTCGTCGTCGAACATTTTCATATTTTGCTCATTTGTTTTATGAAGTATTAATGTTATTCGCTGAACGATGTTGGAATTATTCGATGCTAAAATAAGATTTTCATCGACGAAACGCTTCGAAACAACTCTAGATGCTTCTATAAAAAGTTGAGATTCCGAAGGCAAATGCCGAAACAAAACTTGACCTGAGCGATTCGTTAGTTGTTGCACATATACATCTGGGTGATCGGCGAGTTCAATCCTAACAGACGCATCTATTATTCGATTATGCTGCTCGTCAGTGACTGTGACCATCAGTTGATGACTGCCCGTAGCAAACGATATTTTTCCATTACTGATTACAGTAGAATTCTCCACTACAAATACTATAATTTGATGAAAGCCTTCCGAAAAGTTGAGGGCTATTGTGGACGCTTGAGAAAGTTCATTCGACTTAATATTAATCGAAGCCAAAACCTATAGTTGACTTTGTGTAATGAAAAATAAACAATAACTTCAGGGAAAAGATCTTCCGACCTCTCGAAACAAGAAAATCTGTCATCAATAGGTCGCAATTAGTGCTAGTTAGCAATGTTTGGACTTATTTGATGCTTTCGTTCTGTGAGTCTCTACTTGTAAGGATGAAGAAAATTATGCAATAAAACACTCCTATCCTTGACTATGAAAACGAGACTACAACAAAATGTCACTAGTTTATATCAACTATGTTTTACAAAAAAAAGGGAATCAGACTTCTATTTTGATTAATCATTTTTCAATAAATTATCGACCAAAATGTCTTTTTTACGATACCAACGAAAACAAAAAAAGAATATTCCTGTAAAAATAGCCATGACTCTTGTACTTTTTCAGTTAATTTACGCAGGATGATTGAATAAAACCAAACTATATGTATCGTTGCTATGGTGAAAGCACTCCAGCTTTGTTGAAGTTATTATGCTTTCTTGAGAATGTGGGTGTGAATGGTTGTGATTCTTTTTTAAATCAGCATTCATTCATCCTATTTGAAATTGGTGCATTTCTGCTCTTTAGAGAAATTTTTTTAAAATATTTTCGTGATGTTCATTGCCAAGCTTCGTTCATTTTACTCACCATAAAGAGATATTCTCATATACGATTCTTTTGTCGGCAACAGAATAAAAGAGGGGTGAGCATCCACCGAATGGTTCGACAACCCCAACAGCTAGCGATCTATGATTTTCACCAATTGCAACGAGAGATATGAGCATATACTTTCTCTCGATAATATATAAGACGAAATCCTTTTAAAACTGATTATCTTCGAAAAATATTCAAAATATAGGCAAGAAAGTGCTTTTCCATCTCGACGGCATTTCGATTTTGACCTCTGATTTAGATAGAGGGACTTCAAATGTACAGTTCAAGATACAATATACTTTCTTATATTTCGCTGCATTTTCGTTGTAATGGCAAGTTGTTATCATAAAAAGTTCGAAAACCTAGTAAAACGTCATCGAAATTTCTTATTATTGGCGCATCTTAGTATATGATTGCATTTACTCAACATTCAAATGTAAGAAGAAAACTGGTTGCATTATATCGTGAACTATGGATCTAAAGTTCCTCTATCTAAATAGAGATCAAAATCAAAATTTCATCTAGATGGCAAGTCACTTTCATACTTTATCTTGTATTTTTTTCAAAGATTATCAGTTTAAAAAAAAATTCATATTATACATTATGGAGAGAGAGAGTATATGACCATCTCTCCGCTTCCTATTGGTGAAAATCACAGGTCGATAGCTATTGCTGTTGTCGAGTTATTCATCTTACACTTACCTTTATTTAATTATGGCGCCGACAATAGATATAAAATTCAGTTTTTCTATTATGCTTATAGCTACGGTTAAATAGTGTTTCGACAAATTCAGAGCAGTTTCATAAAGGAATAAGACTCTTAAGTGGTATTATCGTTGACTAAGAGACGTGAAATTGCAACCATAATATGGAATCAATACGGCAACTACAGTCCTAATAGACATTAGGAAGATTGGTACAAGTATCTTTGACAAATGGCACTACTAATAATAGTCAAGCGTTCCCCTTCCTGTTATGACAGTGGGCCATCATTTACTGCAAAGCAGAGATAGAAATGGTTCAGTTCTAAAAACACAAAATTAACCAACTCCGTCTTTGATACAGACATCTATAAAAGTCCGCTGTGAGGTATCCTTCCGTTACCTGTACTGGAAAAGATAGTTTCTTTTTGATTAAACTTTCATTCAAATAAACCAGGTTTCTATTCTCAGTTTTTCATGCTGATGACGAATCTGAAACCATATTTTTGGTTTGAATGAATATAAAATATGTATTATTCTGATTGTGGAACTACATGGATAGAGATGTGCACTACACCTCTCCGTTTGTGGTTCGAACTAACTTTTGCTACCAAGGTTGAAATCTTTTGAGTTATACCTTAAACAATACAGAATTCCAAGAGCTTTCAGAAAAAACAAAAATTATTTTAGGACAGAACGTTCCCGCTCCGATAGTGTCAATGTTCTAAAAAAAATCTCCATTTTAGGGAATTGTCATTTTCCCCGTATATGCAGATAATCTCTTGGTGAATAGTATTGTAGAATATACTGAATTAGTGAATTTTGTAAAGAAAACATTTCTGCATCTGTTGAGACGTCTCCGAACTCCCAGAAATGTTCGAATGTTGAGAAAAGTGTGAAATACTTGGTGCACTGAAAAAAACCGATTTTTTTTGATCAAATCCTGAAGAGTGTGCTACTTGTATGCTTTGGTATTTTTCACAGGAAAGTCGAAAAGAGATAATATTTCGGATTTGAACTAGTCACATGTTGATCTCTCGTTTCAGATAATTAAATCGAAAATCAAAATTTTAGCGGCAGCCAGCTTGGTAGGTCATCTCGTAGACCCTCTGTTTACTAACTGCAGACTAATTAAAAATCAATTCTACATCAATTCTGGCCAGTTCTTGGCCGATTTCGACCCCTTCTTGACTAATTTCGGCCAATTCTAGATCTTCATATGCCAATTATCAACGAATTCCAACGAATTCCGTCAATTCCTACTGAAGAATCGGAATTAGTGCATTCCTAACTATCAAAAATCTAGATACTTCATTTCGACTAGAGCAATAATCGAGAAGCTGAATTAAACAGATAATTTTGAATATACGAATATATCTTAATGGTGATTTAAAGGAATAAAATTCTGTGTGAAACATCATGGCGAATAACTCTAATATTTACTCTAGAAAGTTTACCGGGATGCTCCTTTGTATGAATAGACTTTTCAAGCTATCGCAACTTTATGACTAACCTGAGGATGAAATTTGAAAATCTTATGAGTTCAAGTTTGTAGAGATACAGATTAATTTAATAACAAGACAAAAAATTGGATGAAATCCTACTGCTTAGTAAATATCAATGGTGCTCTCTGGTATGGTGATAGTAAAAACATAAATTCTTTCAGACATGTATACTAATGTGATCTTACCTGATCTGTACTTATGCTAATGTAAGTTAGCGCTAAATCATATGAACCTGTACTAAGGAAATAGTTATCATTTGTGCTTAGAAAGAGTTGAGGAGGATTGAACGAATCTTGGTTTAAACCAGTCAGAATAGGAATTGTTCGAAAACTTGACGGAAAGTTCTTGTATTGAAGCACCATTATAGATGGCTTGAATGAATATAGCAGTAAGATAGAGTTTATTGTTATCAGCGTCAGTATTATTAGAAGAGCTATGAAATTATTATGGTACATCTTTGCAAGACTTCGATTGGTCCTGTTAACTGAATTGTAATGAGCGTATGATAAAGTTATAGGATTATGTCGTTCATGTGAAGTATAGAAGCCGTGACTACCGTGATCAACTCTGAAATGTGTAAAATAGAGAACAGTATTCAATTAATGCATGTCTCACTGATGAAATGTTCGTTCGGACGTATCACTAATTTTCAAGAGTTCGAAAACTGTTGGAGGTTTCATAAATTGCAAGAAAACCATATTACACAACAAAATTTTACTCATGCAATATTTTCGTACGTACCAAATAGTCTTTGGAGTCAAATTTGCAGTACACCTTTTCGACTAAAGGTGAAACTACTACCGGTAACCAACAGGTCTGGTTCGTTACCGGCCTAGATTTTAGACCGGCCAGTATATCAGTCTAAACTGGTCTGACTAGTAGACACTGCTTATACCGGTCTATATTTTTCACTTTTCTGCTCTATAATAGTATTCGCGTGAAAAAAGAACTGGCACGAAGACTAGTACTACTGATCATACACAAATTTATTTACCAAACAGTTTTCAGAATGCTTATCAGGGACAATATTGATATCAGCAGTGAAACATTATGCCAGAATGTGTGAAGGCATCAAGGTAGGCCGCAAGAGAGTTCACAATGAAACAAGGCTTTCTTTCGAGCTTCAGTCTATTGTGTGTAGACAAATATTTTCACGGTAACTTAGCTTTTCTCTGATGAACTGACGTATCATTAGCATCCTGTTTAGTGCCAGTAGACTGGTTGTGACCGATACTGGTTCTAACTATATTTTCGGTCATTCTTAGCGCATGTCTCGATTTTCATAGTTTTTAAAATTTGCATTTTCGATAGTCTGGTACTCGCTAGTAGCTTTTCATGCTTTCCAAAGAACATTCGGATTTCAAGGATTAAAGAAGCCATTTGCTGAGGTAAACTCTGATTTCATCGATACCGAATGCAATTGTGAAGCGTGGGTTTGGGCGGGTGTATGCATGTTGTGCTTTCTTCCATCTACCAATACCTTCAGGGCTTACCGACACCCACATATCCACACCTACAATCAGTTAAAGAGTAATAGTTCTGAAGCTCCACTCAGTCGGCAAGATATATCTATAGTCGACTCAAACATGAAGAGGATCAACGGTCTAGAGCATGATTTTCGGGCTGAACCGTCGAAAGTCAAATGTCGGAGGCTCAATTGTCTATGTACTCGTTCAAGTAGGGATATCAGCATTCCCATTCTCAAACACTCTGTTTTCAAGGAATGGAAGCACATCTCACAGTGCGCCATAAAACATGATTTCAATGCAGTGACACTTCTACTATCAAGACTACTTAGGTACTAAGAAAGATAGGAAACACTCCCTAACACCATTGAAAATTAGCTATTATCCAGAAATTCTGATAAAATACAGTTCTATTTTCTCGAGAATAGGTTCGTTTTCTGCATACTTTATTTCTTTATCACAAAATATAAGTAAATGTTGCCAGGGGGAAACGGCGGATTTCGGATTTCCGAGATTTCTTGGGATTTCCAGGATTTCCATGAGGTTTTCGTGATTTCAATAGGATTGCCGGGATTGCCGTGGGATTACCTGGATTTCAATGGAATTGCCGGAATTTTCGTGGGATTTACAGAATAGTTATAATAATAATTTGCATTACCGAAATTTATATTGGATCTCTAGGATCTTAATTATAGTTCTAAAAATCTCATAGGAGTCAGAGTCATTGTTTCATTGCTCTATAATGCAGTTTAAAAAGCTGTATTAAGTTATTGGGGCAAAATGTTGTTTATCTTGAAAGTTCTAGATATTAATCTTTATGAGATGAGAATTAAGTCGATTTCTAAAATGGAACTACTATTGGAATTTTAAAGGAAGGCAACCGAAAAAAACCTTATAACTTTTGAACGAAAAGTTGTAGCAACCTGCAGTTTTCCCCATTCAAGAGAGAACATCCGGGGCCATTAAAACATGTTGAAATTTGATTGGTCAATTATTAATCAATCAGGTGAGTTCTTCGCGTAGATTTTGAAAATGACATTCTGAAGCGATTCTCCATTGAATATTCACTTGTTATGTGACAAGTCAATAGGAAAAGTCTTCTCTTTTGNTGCTGATTAGTTACATTTGATCTTCTCTATCATAATGTTAACACTGATTCATCCCATTAACTATGTTCTTTGCTATTAAGAATTCCCTAAAACATTTAACGATCGCTGTTGTATGTATATAATTTTTCCAAAGTTTTTCTTCAAAGACATTTTTCGCTTTCGATATTTTTCTTCTCAGTCAAAGATCCTCTAGAGATTCATACATTTTTTCATGAGAAAGCCACTCAGTCATAAAAAAAGATTGCACCTAAGGGATCTGATAACTCTGACATAATTTGCCCCAAAATACCCTAAGATTGTGACAAGATTGCTATTAAATTTCTTCTAGTATCTTGGCACGAACACACGAATGTCGTAGGAAAAGTTTTGTCACAGAATTTCAACATCCTATCAAGGCTGGAACCATGATTCTATCAGGATATGTGTGGGTTTGGCTGTTGCTGTAGTTTTAAAAAAGACCCATACACCTATACCCAAAAGTTTTTGCTGTAACAAAGACTTTTGTGTTAATTGTCCTTGCTGATTTATGTAAAAAGTAGAATGAATTCTTGTACGAAGATCCCAGCCTGTATCTGACGAAAAATTGACAAAATCTTCAGAAAATCGTCGTTTCTTTTCTTCTAATAGATCCTCGAAAGAATCAGTACTCAATCCTGGAAGCACCCTGTTTGAAGAACTAGAAAAAGTCGCAGTGGAAACCTGAAGAAATTCTATTATGAATCCGTCTGACTAAAATATTTCTAAGTAGTAACAGGATTTACCAGGAGTTAAGGCAGAATTCTGGCGAAAACTTGAGAAGATTCTTACAACTTTCGATCCTACAAGGACTCCGAAAAGTTTCTAGATCAATGGAGAAGATTAAGGATAGAAGCAATATTACCAGACTATACTATTTTAATAACCAATCGCACAATAATAGTAGATAACTATTAACAATTACTAAGACCAAATGTCATAACACAATTAAGGGGTCCAAAGCTAAATGGTTGCAGATTAGCCTGCCTAGTCATGAAGATAATGTATAAAGCAACAATGAGAACAACAATTTTGTATAATGGTGAAGAATGCCAGCTTCCACATTGATTAAAGCTACATTCGAGCTAGGAAAAATCAAGTAATGGATCGTGCAGCACCATGTAGTATGTCTTCTTGAAGCTGTTACCAGCATAAAGTCACTATTTCTAGATATCCAGTGAAGACTATGAGAAGCTACACTACATACGCCATGAGCACAGACACAAACTACTACGCGATGACATTGCGGGGCCGATTATTCCAACCGTTTAATAGGTACTGATGAGTTCTCCATACTTCCTCATGTTGTCAATGCACCATTATTCATACTTCTTTATCAAATCCCTGAAACATTTTTAATCAAGCTATATACTTCATGAAGGCAGATGAGTACTACCGATACATAACCTACGTTGACACACGGGCAGCGGTGTAATATATTGCATGCATTGTTGCACGGACTCTCCTTTATACACTAGTTGGTGAGGTCAGGATACCTTAGTTATATAGCAGCTGACGATTTGAGGGCACCCGCGTTATATAGCAGATGATGATTCAAGGATATTTCCATTATATAGCATATGACGATCTAAAGGTACCCCGTTATATAGTAGATGATAACCCAAAGGTATCCTAGTTATGTAGCAGCTGATGGTTCATGAGTACCCACGTTACACAACAGATGATGACTCAAAGATAGCCCGTTATGTAGTAGATTACCTATTAATGATCCCGCTACACGGTGCACGTACAATTATGGGTGCCTTCATAAATGTTTATTCACTTTTATGAATTTTTAAGAAAAACTTGTTTTATAGGAAATCATTTACTTTGAATTTTTTAAAGTAAAGGCTTAAAGTATGTTTAATTTAACTTTAACTTTTAAAGCTCAGTATTATTTTAAATTTTAATCTTAATTTTCAAAGTTTAAAGTGCGACTTTGAACTTTGACCACTTTAACATTCAAAATTTAATGTTAAAGTGCCACCCCTATTTGCGACAAAAGAGGATTGAAATATTTGCTTGTCCTTCGAAGTTAAGAGATCAAAAAAGCACCTTGTAATATCCGTACTTTTTTTCCAAATGAGCTTTTATTTAATGGACTCAAGGTGATATTTCCCAGTACACGTCAAAATTAGACTTATTATCGCCAAATTGTTCTGAAAACAATAATATGACCTCAGAACAAGATTCAATTCTCTTAACTACAGATCTTTCGTGCTACCTACACTGAATATAAGCTATTAATTGAATATTATCAAACAAGAATCGCAGTAGAGTTGGTAACAGGAAAGTAGAACTAGAGTGTGGATGGAGTACAGCTGGAGTACAGCTGGAGTACAGCTGGAGTACTGGTGGAGTACGGGTGGAGTACAGGTGGAGTACGGGTGGAGTACAGCTGGAGTACAGCTGGAGTACGGGTGGAGTACAGGTGAAGTATGGGTGGAGTACAGCTGGAGTACAGCTGGAGTACAGCTGGAGTACAGTTGGAGTACAGCTGGAGTACAAATGGAGTACGCACTCTAGGAGTCTCGCTTTTTCCCCCTTGGTATTATTTCAATTTCTTTTTATTTTATGTTTATATACTCATCGAGATCATTTGAGATGAATTATAGTAAAGGGATTCACTGATTTTTATAGGGTTTTATTCATTTTTTTGTATTTCTATAATGAAATCAACGATTTATTTTTTAATATGGTTTGGAATATCCTAAGAGAACAACTGAAAATTTAACAGAGAAACAATTTTTTTATTTGTGTTTTTTGAAATTCATTGAGTTTTTCATCTAAATAAAAACTAAATCAAATAAAAATCTCAAAATTAAATAGAATAATCGATAATCTATCAAATAGTATAGAAAAATACAACCTTTTTGATTTTGTTATGTAGAAACACCTGAACCTGAATAAAAACCTACTAAAGCTAAATGAATTCATTCTTTACTCATCACTTGATCTCTATGATAAATCTTTTTAGTTATGAGTAAGTATTTTTTTTAGACACATCGCATCCAATATAATGTAGCCAAGTCCATATTTGTATTTTACCTAATCTTCTATTTTAGCTCCAAAACGTTAAACGGGGGGCTTCCGTTATGGGGAAATAGTGGGTTATTCATATGCAAAAGCCTTATCAGATTTTCTATGATCGTAAAGCAATCGAATCACATCTATTGAAAAGCAAAGAAAAAAATTAAGTATTCGCATAGTGTTTTAGGTATTTGAGCCAATGTTAAATTTTTGTACTCGATGATTGTAATCATCGGCGACATAGAGATTACCTTGACGATCGAATGATAAACCAAACGGATAATAGAGTTGATTCGATTGTGCTCCTGCACCGTTTCCACCAATAATGACATTGCCTTGGGAGGCTCCTTTCGGCCAACGCATGACTCGATGATTGTATTGATCAACTACATAGACTGCTCCCCGTTGATCGACAACGAGTCCTCGAGGCCCATTCAGTTGAGAAAGACTACTTCCTTGTCCTTGATTACCGGCTACGACAATACCTTGTTTTGCACCTTCCACCCATTTCATTACACGATGATTTCCGTTATCAGACACGTAGACTGAATGATCTCGATCGACAAATACATAGTGTGGGTAGGAGAGTTGATCGAGACGATTTCCTTGCCCATTACCACCTGCGACTATAGTGCCTTGAGATTCTCCTCTTCGATATCGTCTCACTTCATGTTTATCATAGTCAACGACATAGAGAAAACCAGTGTCGTCCATTGTCAAACTGACGCAACCGATATTTGAAATAAGTATTTCTCCACGTGTACCATTCTGACGAGGCCATCGGACTATTCTTTTATTAGAATACTCAGATATAATGAGAGTATTGGTCTCTTTATCAACAATCACATCATGTGGGTTATGCAACTGATGTGTTCCACTCCCTGCTCCATTTCCACCCGCTACCACACGGCCATTCGCTGCATCGCACTTCCATTCAATGATACGATGATTTGTATGATCAGCAACATAGACAATTTGCTGATCATCATCAAAGAACAAACCCAGGGGGTATTGCAGTTGATGATTTCCACTGCCTTCTCCATTTCCTCCAGCAACAGTAATACCATTCTGTGACCATCTTGCGTTCGGATGAATATCAACGGAACTTCCACGTAGTGATACTGAAATGAAACAAAAATATGAAATAATTACCAGACTGAAACCACCGTATACCCCCTATACTACGATACCATTGTAGATGTATGAAAACATACCGCTACACCTAAGGGAGAAAAGCAGATTTTAAGATTTCCAGAGAATGCTAAAGATTGCCAAGAATTTCAGAAATTTCTATCAGACAAAATATGCTTCTCCTTCCTGGCTATCTCGCGAAGAATTAAATCGGTATCATTTTATTTTGTTACACATACAGATGATTTTAAGGAGTCTGATTTTGCCACCAATTCAAATTCCCCATCATATGAGTTTAAATGGCAAAATATCGTTTGAGGAAATATCTAGACTCAAGAAGTAGTAGAGAGCAGATATACCTATCATCTCAGATGCAAGTCTAAAGTTGTCATAAGATGCAGACAATCATTAGTGCAGATTGTTTCTTACCCTCTTGGTTACCACTTTCTTTAGAGTGAAGACTAGCAGAACGCAAGAATTGGTTTTGGTTCTGCTGTATAATTAAACAGCTGCAAAATGGAATGTTCAAAAATAAGGCTGCATCTATCCACGTTTCATATATGATAAAATGTATATTCATACAGGTGATTCACGACGATATAGTGCAAAAGGAAACGAATCAGATAAAAAGCTCATCCTAGGTCAAATATCATAGGAAAAAACAGTACATTTGAATTTTCGCTGAAGAGTGTAAATGGTAGTATGAGTCTTACTTTTCTTGAAATTTACTTGAAAAATGGCCATATCGAGCTTGAATTAGATCTTTCACTGATGCATAGCAAAGAAAAATCCAAATGTAAATTTAAATTGATTTTCGAAAAGTTTTGGAATCATTACGTTCATCTTTCTGAAGATTTTTGTTGTTGAGAGCACTTTGAAATCTGCTGAGCTCATACATTTACTCTTCAAGTGCAACGACCATTGTAAAATTATTATACATGTGGTAGATGTATACAGATTGCTTTTTGAGCTCGTTTGACGAGTTTTAAACACGAAGATGAATTTAGCTTATATTCTTATTATTTCTTAAGGTCGATAGGAAAGATTTTGAGTTGTCTTCGCTTAAATTCTGATCTAAAAGCATACGTGGATGTTTTCGAAAAAGTTAGCCTTCGGGAGTTCTTCAGACTTGAATATTTATTATCAGTCAACAAATTGTCATGCAGAAGTTATTTTGATTAAAATAATAAACGTAAAATCTTAATGGATTAGCGCCGTGCACAGGTATTTCTTCGATCTCTATCTCCAAAGATGATACAGACTTCATAGAACTAGTAGTGTACGCTAAATGATTAGAGCTACTAAAAAGTCTATAATTTGCTCAAAAGCAATCTGGAGCGATTCATTTTTGATAGAAATTTTAACTGACACTTGTAACATGGACGGAACATGTACTCAAACTAGGACGTGCAATTACTTAAGGGCTTGTCCAATGAATTAATAATTTTTTTAGCACCTGAAACGCATGGAGATAAATATGAATCCAATAGACGAACTGCTTCAGCTTGAACCATATCAACGTTTCTCTGCCGATATTGAATAATTGTGCGTAAGTTTTGTTTCACTGCATTATCGGTGGCAAAAGCATACCAAGGAACCATCTCAATAATTTGAAGGAGAGCAGGTCCAACGGCCAGCGTTCTTTTCCATTCGACTTCGCTTGCCACTCCCACATTGCCACCAAGGTGGCGTTTCGAAATCACGCGTATTTGATCAGAATAATTGTCGCAAGTATAATTAGTCGGCCCACGATCCGAGAACGGTATACATTGAGAGAGGATATGATCATAACTTGATAGAAAACATCGTGTTACTTTTGCTAGCTGTTCGATCATACCACCCACTAGTGATTTAGTAATGATATGAGTTCCCCAAGCTTCGAGAAAATCCTCATAAAGGTCTTGATCAAAGGTTGGTGTTAGCTGCGCAAGTGCATGAAGAGCGTATGAATTCAGCTGAATAGTTGAAGCATTCAGTGACAGTGTGTACAGACCAATTACACGTTGAGAAAGTACCAGGGCCTCGTCACGTTTAAAATAGCTACATAGAAATTAAGTATCATATATAGTATATAGTAAAAGATTTTTTGGATTTATTCAAGCACGATCAGTGGTAGTGAAAAAATCAGTAACGTTGTGTCGAAGCTTTGTTTGTTTGCTACATACATTCTGATTATTGACAAATTAAAATATGTTTATTCTGTTCAAATGTATAACAGGTAAAGAGTGCGGTTTCATAAAAGGTAAAAATATAGATTGGTTACGCTGTCGATCATATGAACTGAATTTCAGTACTCACTATTTTGGTTCAAAAGTCTTATAGATATTCGATTCTCCGTAAATAAACATGCTTCATCACTATTCTGTTCAAATTCTTCTTATAAGATTCTCTTTTATGAAAGAGAACCATTAATCAGCATTGAGCTAAATAATGAGAAAATAAATGTGGTAATCTCGAATATATATTCGAGAGTTATGTGTACTTCAAAATGTGAATGAGACGAATCAGTCATCCTAGAATATCTCGATATAAAAATTTGCCTGGCAAACCTTTTCTATAAATCCTTGAATTCCATTGACTACTGCTCAACCGATAGGACTTGGGAGCATATACAGCTCAAATTTGAACTCTTCGGCTTAACTTAGTCTCAGAAAGCCATTTTTCCTATAACTTTCTTTCTATTCGTCAATGCTCAACCAATGGGGCTTCAAGGCAATTGTGGTGCAGATTCCAGTTCTCCGCTCCAGAAAACCTTTGATTATCACCTCTATGATCGGAAGATAGAATTCTAATTGGGGATCAATTAGGGAGTGCACAAAAACAGAACCAATTCTTGCCTATTTATCTTTGCAATGGGTGAGATAGTCTTCTGTTTTCTTAATGTTTTATGTATCACTTTGTAGCTCTTGAAATTTTCTATCAAATTGTATGTAATAGCTGGGGTTTTATTTGACTATGATAGGAAAAGTCTTTTATGAAAGCGGCAATGGGTTGATTTTCCCATAGGAAGCCATAGGGAAAAATGGATATTTTGAAATAACTCAGGAACAATTCGGCTGATCCTTTTCATCTTCGAACTCGACCGAGATATTGTTAAGACTAAACTGTATAGAAAATTTCATCGCGATCGGACTCTCCATTCGAAAGTTATCATGTAAACGGCCGGCCAGACGGACACACTGACCAATTCTAGAGTGTACTCAGTATTTGAGTACACAAAAATCCCTTCCTCTTTCTACGCAACCATTAAAGACATGTTGAGTTGATAGGCTCAAGTTTGTTGAGTTTTCGATGTCATCACACCAAGCTTCGAATGGACTTTTTCAGCAGCTCATGAAGCTGAAATGTGTAAGGTCTACTTATTTCTTTCCTTTATTAAGCGAAGCACTTTTTACCCTCATGACAGATTGTAGTATACATTTCGACTTTGTGCTATTGGAACAAAACCAAGAATCGTGATACGAATATAAAGGATCTTCACATATGTTCAAGACGGTTCTAAATTGTTTTACACTTTCATCATGGAAACGTTGCACAAAGTATCAAAATTTCTGCGCATAATTCAATGGAAAAGAGTCAATGTCGCTTTTGTTTCGTGAGAATTCTATCGATTATGGGTTTTTTCTACAAATTTTAAAAACTGACAATTCCTACTACACAGTCTCGAGTAATTAAATAAATTATAGAATTTCGAGATCTTCGAGAACTTGTCATCTTAAAGAGTTTATATGTTGATGTATCTTTTCACTGGCACCATCAGGCTTAACATAACTCGTTATCTGTTTTCAGATGATTATAATGATGGGCTTGTTAAGAACTAACGGTTATAAGAGTGTGCTCGAAAGGTTAATTGTGTCTCATAATAATGCATGGCTTCAAATGAATCTCTCAACAAAGACACGACTCGGATCAGTTAAGACCTGTGCTAGATCAAATGTCATATGCGCGTAATCTTTACCAAAGCGAGGGCTTTGTTCGAAAATATTGAATCGAGTAATCGAAATTCTTATTGCTGTCATAAAATGTGGGTATATCTAGTGTTCTGATTTTCTCTATGAAAGCATCAACTGAAGAGGAATGATACATTGAAAGAAGTATACGGCACAGTTATTGTCACAGATAAACTAGCAAAATTGTTTTCTTCAAGTTACCTGTAGGGTGGTATGAGAGCAGTCTCGATATTGTGGTATATACTAAGTATATATACGGCCACCGTCGAGATCAAGAAATATTATTGATTTGCATCCGTTTGCGAAAAGATTACATTTTTTGAATGTACAGTGTTTTTCAAAGGAAGTTAAAACAACTGCAGAACAATAGATTTTGGCAAAAGTTGTTGCAAAATCTACCCATAAGGTAATTTTCTAGACAATATGGTAAGGATTACGTTTCCTGAAATAACATCCTAAAAAATCCAAAGAATTGTGCTCGTACATGATTAAATAAAGATATTTCATCATAGTATACTTGATAAAAACTATCGTATAACTTGTGGTATTCCAAGACTAATATGCTTTTTATTTTATTCGATGGCACTGGAGCAGAACTAGAGCAAGTAATTGGTCACGATATTTAAATTATACTTGAATTAAAGAAAACTCATTCATAGGAGAATTTTGCCGTTCTAGCCTCTCAACTACTCTAAATGCGGTGTGTCGTTCGCTTTGAAAATGTGTTTTATGATCTGTATCATGTATAAATTTACAGGAGAGATTATTGGTTGCCAGAAAATTAGGGAAATAAATGATATCAATCATTGATTAGTAAATACATTACTCATCATGGCATAGTGAAAATCTGAGAAAAGATTGCAATATAATCGTTTTAAGTTGATTTCAGCGGAAGGACACACTCACCTATTGAAATAGTCAAGCAAGTCAGGCGAATGGGCTAACTCTCCTCCACGAACTTTTCCATCAGCAAATGTTTGTCGCCATGCCGCATTCAACTGTGAAGCATTGCGAAAAACCTGGACACTGGCTATGTCGTAAGCAGCTACCACTCTATTAGCTGGTCCAAGTATTGCTTCATTAAACATGTCAAACATTGCACCCGTATGACCATCAGTCCATATACGACTGCCTTGAGATGAATATGTTAATTCTACAGCTGGAGCCATGAGTCGACCACTGCTTCGATCGACACTGATGCCAACACCACGTGGTAACTTCATATAGTCTGAACCAAAAGTTCTGCCAGAAGATTTTGCAGGACTGTCATCAAAACATCTCATTCCTTCAGTTCCAACAAATGGACATAGGGCAGCTCGAGCTTCTTCGGTGAATTGAAAAAGTGATTTTTCAGATGAAGATAAAAAGGTATAGTGCACATAGAGTGATAAAACATTGAAGATCGTGAAGATCAATCGCTGCATCTTACAACAAAGAAAGACATAAATACTTCACAACGAATGCTTTAGTGATTACCAAAAGATATGTAAACCTTTCATCAACAATTTCGTGAAAAGCAATTGAATTAGTATGATTTAAGATAGATAATGCAGTTCTATATTGCTCTACAAGGTTTTCCATAGGAGAAAGATGTCAACTGAAAACACTCTTGAACTATTTTCATCACTTTTCTTGATAAATTGAAATATTTAAAAACAAACAGAGAAGGGAATTAAAATAGGCGAGAAGTATATATTAGCGAGAAAAGAGTAACCCAGTTGAAAAGGAAGCTACGAAAGTACAATAATCATACAAATATGAAAAATATGCAAGCAATGAAAAATACTCATGTATATTGCGAGAGATAAAATAAATATGGGTGTGGCCCACTGACATGAAGCCCCGACTTTTATTAGTTCATATATCTTCAGCTACATATCAGAAAACGATGATTTTTTTACTAATTATAGTACATATGTAATGTTAATGATCTGTTATTATTCGAGCCATATATCTCACAATAAAGGAGAATTGCCAAAAGGTTCCTTGTCACCATTTCATTAGAAATAGCTTGCACCGAATGATAGACATTCATACTTGCTCAAGAATACGGTGTATCCATCATATGCACATGTTGTCAGGAAGACAACATTCTTTTTTCTTTTTCTTTCCTACATTTCTTGTTCTCGGTGCATATGTCATACAAGATACTACTTCATTCACTCCACCCTATACTCGTGTTCCAGTCACATTATCATTATTTCGGATACGATCATTTTCTTGTCTTTCTTCGTTCCTGTTTCTTTATCTATAACACACCTACATATCATGTTCTCTCCACAAGTTGAATGAAGTTGTTTGCAATGTCGATCTGTTGTAAATGATCGTCGAAAATACTGTACTGATTGTGGCTCGATGTTAATTTGGACATGCACTGGTTCGGAAAAATCAGGTTTATATTCTAACTATCATCGACATCGCAACACTTGTGACTATTGTACTCCTGAATTCGAAGAAGATCGACAACACAAAATGGAAGAGAAGCAAGTTGCTATTCGAAAACAATTTTAAACCTTTGATAATAGTAAGTGATAATATTGCATCCAGCTTACATGTACATTCCTCATTCCATTGTCTTACACTAAAAGAACAGACTAAAATCGATTGCTAACATAATCTTTTTATTTACATTCTACAGAACAACGTCAGTGGCTACAATGGAGTCGCTCTGGTGAATCTTGTGTACAACATACAGGACATGGTATCGAACAGATACAACGTTTGTATTCGATGTGTGAACAACCACTCATAAATTATTGTCGCCAAAGAAGCGTAGAAGATCCCAACAGTAACACCCCAGGAGAGCAAAATACGGGTAAAAAGACTAGTTAGTTTGACCAGTCATGATGCCCCGTCAGTCATTAGTTTTTTTCTCAAAACAGCCTAGTCATGACTAGTCTAATATTATTGGGAGTCCGTACACCGCGTCCTGACTAGCCGACGAACGGGCGTCAGTTTTTCAATGCAGTCTAGTCATTTTTACAAAAACACCCAGTCCTGACCAGTAATAGTCATCGAAAACGACTAGTCATGTGGGACCACTTATTAAGAGAACGACTAGTCCTGACGGTGCGTCATGACACCCGTCCAATATATTTAAAAAATTGAAAAATATATATGTGCACAATGATCATATTGCTAACTCCATGCTACACATTATACAACTGCTAGTAATTTA
Source organism: Rotaria sp. Silwood2 (assembly GCA_905329745.1). Taxonomy (NCBI): domain Eukaryota; kingdom Metazoa; phylum Rotifera; class Eurotatoria; order Philodinida; family Philodinidae; genus Rotaria; species Rotaria sp. Silwood2. The sequence continues at coordinate 40,465 of CAJNSZ010000576.1, forward strand.
TAACGTCCGAAATTGATTCTTTTATCAGTCAGATGTTGATGTCCAGACTAGTCTAAATTATAGAAACAAAGTGGTGAAGGTTATATTCGAACATATATACTTTATGTTACATACCTAGCTTAGCAAGCAGTTGAACCATATAAGCTGATATTTCATTGATGGTACATCTAGCTCTTCTTGACACGTCTTTCATACAGTAATGATCAAAAGTTCATAATATTATTTCATAAAACTTATTAATTCATGTACTAACAGGTCATTTGATGATGTGTATCAACACAAATCAAAAGTTCTAATTTCTAGTTACACGAAGCACTATCTCAGAAAATTAGATTATGAAAATCGAGTTTGAGAATTTTTTTAAAGAAACAATTTATTTTTATTCATAATAAAAATGATTTTTATCTGTTAACTATCAACTTTTAAGTTAGGAAATTCTAACACAGTAAAACGATTACCAGGTTCACATAGACATTTCTCTTTCAGGATAAATTTTGGATGTTTCAGATGGAAAAAATTTGATACCTTTCATTGTAAAAGCTGTTAGCTGAATCCCTTGAGAGATTCAACATGTGAAACGCGATAGATCGATTAATACTAATTAAATGAACTTCGCATTGTACCATTTCTTCACGATAGATTTGTAGTTTATTGTTTATGGAATGCTTCAAAACTAGCTTCTCTATAGCGATCTGTGATGGGTATGAATTTTCTCTGTCACGGTCAGTGGAAGACGGTGTGGGTTTAAAATTTCTATCTTATATATTTCAACACTTTTCAGATTGTGTTTCACAAGACATCACGTTCGTTAGAAATCTTAAAGAATGAAAAGTTTTAAAAAAAGCAATTTACATCCTCTAACGAACAAATACAATCGTTATACTAAGCGAAGTCTTGTATTTATTAATGCACGTCTAGTTCTTACAAAAAATCATTCACATGTTTTGATTTTGTTTTAAACATATTGTTTATACTAAGTTATGGACAAAATAGGTCTTTGCGAAATCTTCTTTGTATATGTTCGGAAGAAGAAAAAGAGTTAACGAGAGCATTGTTTCTATTGCGAAACCAATGATATATGTGTAAATATTCGATCAGGTGTTGCCTGAATACAAGACAAAACAAAATTAAAGAATCAATTAGATAAACTAGCTATTTAATCATCAATCTTAGATCTTCTATATACAATAAAACAGAAAAACAAACTTTTTCTTTTTTAAAAATATGATTGATTAAATTAATAATATTGTTGACGAAAATTCTTACAATTTATAATTTAATGAACAATAATCTTATGGTAACGAAAGTATGACAATAATATTTTCTTTTTCTGTACTATATGATAAAAACAATTAAAAACAAAGACGAATTGAAGTTAATGATTTTTAACATCTCAGATTTAATAAATTTTTCTTATTAATAAAAAAGTTTTGATAATTGATAATCAATAAATAAACTACACTATTGTATAATCTTAGATAATAAAACAGCCGTGTTTTTCATAATGCAAGTTTGTAACTTTGCTATTCTCAAGTTATGAATTCCTACTGGGATGTATTGAATTGAATGTCAAAAACAGCTTTCATAAACTAGCAGCTAGTTTAAATTCAACATTACATTAATTTTCTGTAATTAGACGAGAGTTTATGCGTATCAAAGATATCACTAATTAATTATCAGCTTAAGATGTTATGCTGAATCTCGGACTAGTCTGATTCAGATAGAATTTCATTTTCAGTAAAACATGGTAATCTTCAATGGTTCTCAGAATCTCTCAGACTAGTCCAGACATGTATTTCAAAACTATTAGACTAATCTAGTTCTGTCATTATACTTCCTCATAAGACACTGTCTAGTCCTGACGTTGACACCAAATATTTGGAACTAGACTTTCAAGGGCGAACATTCAGATAATAAGACCTTACAAGAATCGTACGTCTGATCATATTTGATCTGATACGATCAGACGAAAATCGTACGGAAAATCTTAGTCTCTGATTTCTGACACTAAGTCGTATTAACAGATACTTGTAAGAACATGTTGTGTCGTGAACTAATCACAGCACCATTCTATTTAAACTAATATGGCCCTTAAATAGCACTATAAGTTTGTGGTGAATACAAAGTGCATGTAAGATCTTTATAGGATCTGTTAATATGACTTAGTGTAAGAAATCAGAGACTACGATTTTTTGTCAGATTCTTGTAAGATTTTTTTCAGACTACAAGATCTTATAAGATCCTGTACGATCTGATGTCAGATTTTTCAACCTGGGTTGACTAGTCCAGTCCCGTCATTATATTATCTCATAAGACACTGACGGGTCTTGATGTTGAAAGTAAATACTTGGAACTAGACTTGACTACTCCTCAGAGTATCTTAGACTAGTTCAGGATTGCATTTCAAAATTATTAGACTAGTCTGATCTCATCATTATGTTACCTCGTAAGTCACTGACTAGTCCTGACGTCGACACCAAGTATTTAGGACTAAACTTGACTAGTCTCTAAAATATCTCAAACTAGTCCTGACATGTATTTTGGAAATATTAGACTAGTCCAGTCCTGTCAGTATGTCGCTTTTTCAAATACTGACTAGTCCTGACGGCCACATTCAGTATTTTCAACTAGTCAGGACGAGTGTAATGGAAGTTGTGGACTAGACATGTCGCCAGTCCTCTCGTTTTTTTGCTTGCCTGGGACCACATCATATTTATCTCCTATGAATTTGCTTGTGGTTGCATTATGGTACTCGAAGCATTATCACTCCGAACGTTAAATTGCCACAGAATTCGATCCTAGTCGATCCACAGTGAATTATTTCTTGTCGACCGCCGTCGATATTTTACATTCCTGTGTATATTCCGACTTAATTTCATTACCTGCCAATGTGACTACTAGAATAGTAGTGCACGGTCCTGAAGAACATCATAAATTAATAGCTGACTCAATCCTCATCGCGACTCCCCAACCTTATGATTCAGATCAACGTGAAGCATACTAACATGCAAAAAGTTCAACAAACTATGCATCAAAAATACAAATAGCTTGTGATTTTCATCATCGAATAGTGCATGTGTCTGAATGTTACAAAGACAGTGTATACGATATTACAATTCTAAGATAGTCAGATCTTTTAGAAAATGTAAACGACTCTGTACAAGTTATTGCTGATAAATGATATATTGGTGAAGATTATGTAGTCACTCTAAAAAAGAAACCACATGGACGTGGATTAACAGATGCAGAGAAAAATTTCAATCGAGATATTAATAGTGCAAGAGCAGCCATCGAAAATATCAATCAACGTCTCAAAACTCATGCTATTTTGGATACTGTTTATAGAGGAGCTATTGATGATTTTCATGAAGTAACTAAGATCGTACTAGTTGTCTCTGCTCTATGTAATATGAACTTGGAGAAACATCCTATTCGTAAATAAACAATAAAATGAGTTGTATTTTCTGATTAATACATACTCAAGCTTGCTATTGATATGTTTCATATTGATTCAAGTTTCTCAGTAGATGCTAGTTTATGTTAATGTATCTGATGCAAATTATTTATAATGAAATGATGACAAGGAACTTTTTGGCAACTCTCCTTTATATTGAGATATAGGGCTCGAATAATAACAGATCATTAGCATTACATATGTACTATAAGTATTAAAAAGAATCATCGTTTTCTGATATGTAGCTGAAGATATATAAATAAATAAAAGTCGGGGCTGCATGTCGGTTGACCACGCCCATATAAAGAAACAGCAGAAACAAGAAAATTTTTACTTAATATACACAATCATAACAGTGACTGGAAATATGTCTGCAGAGACTATGGTTGCTAATGTCTGAAGACTTCATAGAAATCATTATCATTGCCAATACCGAGAATCTAGTGGATCCAGTTTGAATATGAGTGTGAATTAATTGAAGACTATCTCAGGGTCCCACCTACATCCACACGTACACTTTTGAAGTGTAATGAATTCAACAAAATGTCGTACGATATTATGTTAGATTTTCATTCGATCTAACAGTCCAAATTAAAGAAAGAAGTCATATCATGATATTTCTGTATATACAGATAAACTCAAAAGTAGTTTTCAATTGGATCGTCGACCAACTTCTCGGAAAGCAATGATTGAAATGAATATTTAGGGAGCTGTACTAGAAGATGGCTTGCAAAAAATAACTGTTTATATTTCAGGAAGCGCAAGATAATATTTTCATACAATCTTGGCTAAAATCAGCTAAGAGATTCAAATGTTAAACGAAGATTTCTGTAGAAACTAAGATACGACGCAAAATTAAATGTAGATACTAGATAAAAAAAAAGCTGTATGTTATTCATAGCTGAACTTTGGTAGATATCGAATAAAAATCATCTCACATTGCGATCAGAATTTATAACGCATCGTTCTCGATAATATTTCAAAGAAAACAGGTCACGATTCATTTTATTATTTGAAAAATATTCAGTGTATCCTGACTGAAAAGCTTACCATTATAATTTGGTTGATGCTATACTTCAGTTGTAACTATGTGAGCTACGAAAGTAATGACTGTAATCAACCCTGACATATGGTCTGTATGAATGGAAGCATGAAGGCTTAGATTGAAGACTGAAATTCAATTACCATTATTTTTCTTGTTTCTTTATGGAAATAGATGGTCCAAGGTCTATATATTATCATAAATGCAGAATAATCAAAACATCGATTAAGTATGCATTAGAAATTTTTCTAGGATACAATCAGATGCAAAACATAATCGATTCATTCCGCAAAAATGATCAATATTTTTCTATTCGATTGAGCGAATACTGCATGTTGAAAACAGACTCAGGGTAAAAACAGTACTACAGGTAAACTGAATTAGCAGGAAGTGGTAGTAAGAAAACTTGAAGTATATTCACAGAACAAACGAGAGCGATGCTTAGAAATGCTATCTCTATAATATTACGAACATTTGCAAAATAAGTCATCGAGTGATCATCATTAGTATACAGATTAGAGCTAGTATGCATCGTTTTTGAAATTCTTAACGATAGTTTATGTTGGGAGGGTGGATACAGGCGCAGGTATCATTGTTCATCTCGACTAGGTTCAGCGCATCCATCTCACACCCACACTCTACACAACGTAGTTTCTGTTATGTGTCACTAAAAAGTAACAGAAAAACGTCTATTCGCATAATTTTGTTACAAATATCTATGAAACAGACTGATAAGTTTCACAACATCTCACCAAGAAAGTGTATATTAAGGTTGATACCAAACAAACATTGTTTAATGTAGCAACAGCGAATGCATGAAATGATTCACGACAATTATTTCGGCGTTTTCATGATTTTCTGAAGCAACTAAGGAGTGTAGGTGGGGTGTGGGTTTGTGGCTGTGGCTGTGTGGTGGGTGAGGGTGTGACTGGTTGCGTAGTGGGTGTGAGTGTTGCTGTGACGGTATGATGGGTGCAGGTGTGGGGGTGTGTGCGCATGAAGAGAAGATCCACACTCACACCCACACCCACATTTGTGACAATGAACTTCATACGAGTATCTCATCGATTTTCATAATCCCTTATTTTAATTTATTCTCTTATAATTTCTTTATTTTTTTTTATTCTTCTATTTACTTACTACTATTAAAAAATTGAAAGTTGACTTAATCAAAAATGAAAACTAACGTTTTGAAGAAAAATACTTTTTTTACATTAAAAAATATCGAAAAGTTTAAATAGAAATAAAAACAAAAAATTCCGTTATATTATTTAATTTAAATTGAATTAACTAAAATAATTTATTTGAATTTATCTTTGTGAAAATATTTTAAATTTTTTTGTTGACAAATTCTTTATATAATGAAATGAAATAAGATAAGAAAAAAATTTCGAAGAGAAAAGAGAATATACTTGAAAAACGTTTATTGATTTTTGTCAACTTTTAATTAAATTAATCTTATTCTAAATAGATAAGTCATCGTGACTATTTGACAATAAATAATCAAAGAATAAAATAAAATAAAAAAAAAAAAAACTTGTCATTGTTATACAATTTTAGATATTATCAAATAAATTCATCTAATCAAATTCAACATATATACATGTATATATTTGACATTAAATAAGATATTGAACAAAATAAGAATTTCAAATGAATTTAGTCTTATTTGTCTCTTTTCAAATCTATTTCTTATTAAATTGTTTTAGAAAAAAAATTTTTTTGTTTAATTGACAGAAAAAAGACGTACTATTAATAATAGATTAACTTCTAAAATGAATTTATTTAATAAAAAAAAAAGAGGAAAAAATATGAAAATTGATTTAAATATAATAAAAGTTAAGTTTTTTTCTTTTAACAGAATTTCTTTTATATGATTAGGTATTATTTTAAATATATTTTTAATTATTTCAATATTATCATTTTGATTAAAATTTGCAAGTAAATGTAATAAATTATTTCCATTATTATCTTTTTGTTAAATAAGATCAATTCGATTTTTTAATAATAGATTCAATTAATATCCATTGTTTAAATTTCACTGCCATTAATAATGGCGTTTCACCATCTTTATTTACTTTTTCTAATAGATCTTTTCTTGAACACATGTTAATAATTTGTTCAATAAGTGGTAATACCAATTTAATATGTTCATTTTTTATAGCATCATGTAATACTAATCCATTTTCATCAGAATTGCATAATAATTTACATATTCGACGAAACAATTCTGATGGATCATTTTTACGAATATATTTTTCTATAGCTTGTTTTAATTCTTTTAAATAATCGTCAATTTTTATATTCATTTCTAAATAAAAATAATTATTTATTATATATATGCAGGGTGTCCGGAAATTCATCTACCAAAAATAAAATTGAACATCTCCATTACGGCTCGAGCAAACGTGCTGATCTTTTTACCAGTGATAGAGGCATGTACAAAGTTTATATTCATAAACACATGCCCAGGGAGATCCTTTGTTAAGTATTACTATTGGCCTCAAGAAAAAAAATTTACTTTTTCAGAGATAGAAAAAGAAGCAGTATACCTATCAGAGGATTTGTCTAGGCATGTCTGTATTGATATGAAGCTTGAACATGCCTCTATTATTGGTAAAAAGATCACCTCGTTTATTCAAGCCGTAATGGAGATATTACATTTTTATTTTGGCAAACTGACCTTTGGGCTACCCTGAATCTGGCCCAAACGTCAAGCATCCGACAAAAGAATTGAATATCTCCCTTACGACTCGAGCAAAGAAGCTGATTTTTTTATTAGTGATAGAGACATATATAAGCTTTATATCCATAAAGACATGTGTAGGGAGACGGTTTGTTAAGTATCACTACTGATCTCAACAAGAAAATTTTCACTTTTTCACAGATAGAAGAAAAACTACGTAGTATACTTAAAAAAGGATCTCTAAGCATGTCTTTATGAATATAAAGCTTGAACGAGGCTCTATCATTGATAAAAGAATCAGCGCGTTAGCTCCAACCGTAGCGGAGATATTCAGTTTTTTTCGGTAAAGTGCCGTTTTTTTCTAACTGTGAAAAGTGAATTTTTCTTGTTGAGGTCAATAGTGATACTTAACAAAGGGTCTACTTGGACATGTCTTTATCGATATAAACTTGGTACATGCCTCTATCACTGATAAAAAAATCAGCACGTTTGCTCGAGCCGTAATGGAGATATTTAATTTTCTTTTTGGTAGATGAATTTCCGGACACCCCTGTATATATAACTACGATCTGATGAAATTTGAACTTGAGATTGATTAGTTTTCTATAATAATAATATTTAACTAAATAATAATTCTAAAAATAATACAAAATCAACCTGTTCTATTGATAATGGTTTTATTTTTGATGTAAGAATTTCTCCATTATCCTCATCATTTTCAAATCTTCTTTTATTATTTTGATAATTATCAAAAGGATCACTTTTATTACATGAACATAAATTAATATTTGCTTTTATTGCTAAAATAAATAAATAAATAAATATATTTTTTAATTATTATTATTAATTTTTATACATCTTATGTAAATAAAATCAAATTGAGATAAGAAAATATTATTTTAGTTTCTATTGAAACTGTTGTTTGATGAATCAAAATTTTTTTTTGTTTTGTTTCTATAAATGAAAACAAACTTCGTCCATCATTTAATTGATCAATCATGTATTGAGATACGAGAAAAATATCACACATTAAAACCAGCAGTGTTCAGACTTTGGAAAAAGGGAATTTTGAAAATTTCAATTATTTGTGTTCTAAATTTTTCGTACCTCCTAAAAGTACATAATTTCAGAAATTTCTGAAACTTCCAAAAATCTCTAAGTAGCGAAATTTTCAAAATTAAAGAAGATCCCAAAACATTTTCATTTGGTTTCCTATGTAATTATCGAGTTGATGGAACCTTCGGAAATCTGAACATACCTCTCTTAAGACAAGAAGAAAAATTTTATTCAAAAAGCTCTAAAAGCAAAAAGAGAGAACAACATGTACACAATAAGGTATTGATCACAAAAACACTTCAGTCACTGCACAGTTCAAAACGGATGAAAGGCAAACAAAGTTTTGAAAGAATAGGGTGTGAGTGTGTGAATTCGGATAACAGTATTCTCTTCATTTTCGACAACTCTTTATTTGTGAGGGAGAAGTCACTCAACGCCCGACTATGATACATGCTTTTATTTTGATAATAATAATTAGAAAGAAGTTGGTCCGAAATTATTTTCTTTGTTGATATTTGAGAAAATTTCACAAGGTAAAATTTATATCGAAGGACATTAGCTTGGTATCTTTGTTGTAGGAAAAGATAACTTTCTGCAACAAGCTGGGTGTGGGTGTGGGTGTGGGTGTGGGGTGGGTGTGGGTGTGGGTATGGGTGTGGGTGTGGGTGTGGGTGCGGGTGTTGGTGTGTGGGTGTGGATGTGGGTGTGGTTACGAGGTGTCTGTCAAAAAAAGTGCCACAACTATACCCACATCCACACACACTCACACCCACACCCTCATTTACATGAACCATTCTGCAATCATGTAGAGATGATCAACAAGAAATGCAATAAAATTGAACCAACTCCGTTTGTAAAAAATTTTAAGAAATAAGATGCGTCATTCTACCGAATCCGTCCAATAGAAAAGACCTTTACTATCATTAAGATTCATTTGATATCAATATGTGCTTCATCATTGCTTACTCATATTCTTTTAGTAAAATAGCTATTCAGTATGATTATTGGGTCAAACAAATGAAATGTAAAACGCCATCAAATGGGTGACCCTAACTTTATGAGAAATGCTATTCATAACGTTCTGTCAAGATTTACGCAAGTTTTTCGACTTTAAATGAAAAACTAAATATAAGATTTTGTAGAGCAAACTTCGCTCTACAAAACCATATATGCCGTCTCTCTTCAGAATATAGCCATTTTGCGATTTTACGTTCGACTTTGTCTCTCGTTGTTTCAAGAATTTCAATAGAAAAGACCATGCAGATAGACTTTAAAAAACAATTAATGTAGTCCATCTTGTAGAGCTTTTCATGCTGATCATTTTCATGAAAAAATTTTCTTGGGTTGACCGAAAAATAAAATTTCGTAGGGTTAAAATACTGAAAAACATGCTATTTTAAACATACAAAATCATTGTTTAGTATTTTGACAATAACGTCCTTATTTATGGGTCAAGTTCGAAGTTTTTTTTTACTAAAATGATCAGCGAAAAATTCTCTACAAAATCTGATAGAAAACAAAAGAATCAAAACACTTTGTGTTTTTATGGTAGATTTCCCATGGAATTACCCAGTTACAATTATTTGTCATTGCAACCCTGCAAATCCTTTGCAACTTTTCGAAGATTTCAAAGAAGATATGACTGAAGATTTTATTCAACAAGGAAATAGCGTAGAAAAATCTCTTACGTTACGCATTAATGACATACGAATGCAAATTCAACAAAATGGTTTCGATTTTAATCAATTTTTACCGTTTTCAAATTTCGAAGATATCCCAGAATGTGAAGATAATTTAGTTAACTGTATTGTTGACAGTAATGATTTACTATGGAATGATCTTAATAATGAACAATTTCTAGCTGCGGATACTATTTTAAAATCAGTAGTCGGTTCGAATTCGCAGAAATATTTTTACTTAGACGGACCAGGTGGAAGCGGGAAAACGTTTGTGTATCGTGCTCTGATTCAAAAAGTTAATATCATTGGCAAAAAAGCATTAATCGTTGCATGGACAGGAATAGCTGCTACTTTGTTACCATGTGGAATCACATGCCATTCTGCCTTCAGTTTACCGTTAGACTTTTCTACTATAAAATTTCCTAGACTAACTCAAGCCAAAAAAAAAGAATTTTTGAAATCGATAGATTTGCCTATTTTGGATAAAGCTCCTATGGCTCCAGGTACAGCTTTAGAAATAGTTGATTTAATATTTCAAGATTTGATGGGTATCCAAATACCTTTCGGTGGAAAGGTTGTTGTGTTAGGTAGTGACTTTCGGCAAGTTCTGCCAGTCATTAGAAAAGGATCTTGATGTGTCATTATTGCTTCCACAATCAAAAAATCTTCTGTTTGGTCTCTTTTTCAAACATTCAAATTAAAACGCAATATGCGAGCCGTCAGAGACCCCAATTTTTCTAAATGGCTTTTAAATATCGTTGATGGAGTAATACCTTTCCCAACAGCATCTAAAACCCAATTTTCAGTAGAAATTCCAATTTCTTTAATATCTAATGACATATTTACGGATATGTTTGATAATAACTTTACCTATACTGATGTTGAAAGATTTTCTAGACGTGCAATTCTTTGCCCAAGAAACGAATATGTTCGATTAATAAATGAACGCGTTTTGATGAATTTACAAAATGTTGAACAAATGAGTTTTTACGCGATTGACTCGGTAAAAAATGATGACGGTGTAGAAAATGATGATTTACAAGTCAATATTCCGGTAGAATTTTTAAATACTTTGAATCCATCTGGATTACCACCATATAAATTAAATGTAAAAATTGGTTGTATAGTAATGCTTTTGAGAAATCTGTCGGTAGATAAAGGACTATGCAATGGAACTAGAATGATTGTTAGAGCGTTTCGCCAGAATGTACTTCAATTGGAAATTATTACTGGGGCATTTTCTGGAACTGTTCATTTCATTCCTAGAATTTCTTTGGATACATCGAATGATCCAGCACTTCCATTCAATTTTGTTAGACACCAGTTTCTAGTTTGACTTGCATATGCGATGACAATAAATAAGTCTCAAGGGCAAACTTTTGATAAAGTTGGACTGTATCTTTCAGAACCATGCTTTTCTCACGGTCAGTTTTATACAGGATGTTCACGAGCAATGGAATCTAATGGTTTAAAAATTCAAGTAAAAGATACCACTAGACAAGGCAAAACAGATGATGGGCAAACTGTAACAGATAATGTTGTTTATCAGGAAATTTTTTCGTGATTTCTGTATGTTTGTTTTTATGAGTTCATAATTTCAATAATTTTCTTTTTATCTGATAAATGAAATATACTAATCGAAATTTCTTATTAAATCGCTTTCTCCTATAATATCAAAGTACAGCTCTTCACAGGGGCCTCTAGTTTATGTTCTAACTTTCTAAGCTTCACAGCACCCACAAGTGCTGAGCAGGTGCTGAGGTGCTGAAAAGGTGCTGATCAGGTGCCAAGGTACTGAGCAGGTGCTGAGGTGCCAGGGTGCTGGGTGCCAACAGTTTTCCCCTTGGTTCGAATCCACCTAACATTTTCTTCTTTTAGTCCTCTGACTAGTCTGACAGAGTCGACGAAGAAAATGGACTAGGCATGACTGGGTTCAAGGACATTCTAGACTGGTCCAGATGTGTTCGAAGAACATTTCTCCAAATGGTGACTAGTCTTGGCAGATGTACAAGACGTTTCCGATTATACTTGACGTGTGTTGTGGACATTCTGGACTAGTCATGTTGGACGTCTTCCGTTTTGTTTTGTTCACTTGGATATCCTACTATCATATTTGAAACCTATATTAAAAAGAAAAGAAAAGATACGTGTACTTGTGAATGTATATATTGCCGAGAGAATAAAAAAATGAAAAAAATGCCATGACTTTCATGAATTTTACATCAAAAGTATGAAAAAAATGGCATTTCTGATGATGAAACGGACATTTTCGTTCATGTTTTTCAATTTCATCGATGAAAATGTTTATTTTCATCGGTGACATTGCGTGAATTTGATTTTTTTTCAAAGTCATGGCATTATTTTGATGAAAATATTCATTTTCATCGATGAAATCAAAAAACATCAAAGAAAATGTCCGTTTCATCATCATAAATGCCATTTTTTTCATTTTTTTATTCCATGGGTGATGTTTATAAGCATCAAAATAAGATAAAGACAAGAAAGAAAACATTTGAAAATTAAATAAAATATAAATAATTAAAAAAATATGAAGGCCTTCCTTAAATCAAACAACAAGATAAAACACCTCTATGGAGAGAGTATTCACTGTCGTTTAGAAATCGGAGAGCTATATCAAAAACCTATGAAGATTCGACAACATATACAGTGCCCCGAATCCACACTCACCGCCCGGCTATGTGATGATTGGTATATTCATATGATTAGCTTTCCTCGTCATAAAGAGTTCTGAGTAATAGAAAAAATTGGTATCCAATCTGTGTCTCAAATATATTTATCGGATTTAATCTTGTTCATCATTCAACTGCGTGTTTCACCGCTAATTGAAACTGAGGTCGATTTCGTAAACAACGCATTTCTGAAAAAATTTCTAACCATTTTCAAAATCAGATATCAGTACCAAGTTTGTTGATTCTTTCGAGGTTTACCATAAGGAAGAGAATGTTACAAACTTGCAGAAGGTCAATTTTTTATGATGTCTAGTTCACCAAACAGTTTGTTTCGTGTCTTAATATAATGTCGTTTTTTCAGCAGACGAAGAGATAGTATGATAAAATAGTTTTATTTTTAAATATATTGTGCAAAGACAAGAAGATTTCTTTTTCGGCATTCAAACACAACAAAAAAGCGGTGACAAACTTGATAGAAAGATTCTGAATTTTGAGACGAGAGAAGACGCACAAGGTGGCGGGTGTAAGCGTGGGGTGTGCGTTCATATTTCCCGCATATCCACTGCAACACATCACCCACACCCGCATCCTCAAGATATACTAAATTCTTATAATCAGATGAGACAATCAGCTCCTTTGCTTCATTTGAAAATTGAGATTTGAAAACAGTGTGATAAGTCAGAACTTCGTTGTACAGAAACCTAATGGAAACTTTTTTCAATATACTAGCATCATATTTTATAATATATTTTCTCTTTTATTTTCTTTTTGATTGCTGTTTTTACTTTTAATTCTTCAGTGCAGAACCCTGATGAGCGTTTGAATATTCTAATAAGTAGCATGAAATATGTCGCCAAAACTAACTATGCACTTTATTTTGAGCAATTATTTTAGTTTAAGCATCTTATCTAGAATTAAAATTTATTTTTATTTGATCGATTAATGGAAAGCAAGATTTGAGACTAGCCGATTGATTCATTTCAAAGAGATATACGTTGGTCTGTTTTCATTTTATGCTTAATTATAATAAAATTATAATGTCTTAAATGACCTGAAGAGTCCGTTGAGCCACGACGAAGTTGATCGTGCTGCGCTCAATGCTAAATTACACTGCGCATACGCTTTATATCAAATCAGCGAATGTCATTTTAACCATCCTTTCATGATCTAGAAGAGTGATAAAGCTTTCTCCGGTAGCTGAACTTTTTTCTTCCAATGCTTCAAGTCTATGTAACAATTCGACACCATGAAGATCGAAGAAACTGAGTTGTTTTGTGTCTGTGTTGGCGAACTTGATAAATTCGACTTTACTCACGTTATTTTTACCACTTCTTGGTTTAATATATATATAAACAGTACATAAGGTGATCAACACGCTAAGTTTTTTTAGAAATCTCTCAAGTCGAGGAAGAACGTGGTGACTAATGTATCTCGATTTCTTTTTAAATGGTTGTAAAAAATTCTCCACTGCTTTGAACAAAGTCCACCCGTGCATAGATTTTTCATAACGCCAAAACGAGAGACAAATATTGTTCCTTGAGTCTGTTTTTGCAAAACTCGATGATACATGTCTTTCTACAGCAAGTAAACAATAAAATCGACAATCATTAACCGACAGATACGAAGTATTTTCATATGGTACACGAAGAATGTGGGTGTGGGTGTGGGTGTGAGGTGTGGGTGTGCGTGTGGGTGTCGGTGAGGGTGTGGGTGTGGCTGTGGGGTGTGGGTGTGGGTAAAACCGTACGACAGATAAACATTCATACCCACACCCACACTCACACCCCACCCACACCCACACCCACACCCGACGTGGTCTAGTGGTTAGGATTTCTGCCTTTCCAGCAGAAGGCTCGGGTTCGATTCCCGCCGTCGGAATCGCTTTTTTTAAACATACCAAAGAATTATTCTGATATTTGCATGAGACTATTGAGCGGACTAGAATTATAACAGAATATAAACAACATTCCGACGTGGTCTAGTGGTTAGGATTTCTGCCTTTCCAGCAGAAGGCTCGGGTTTGATTCCCGCCATCGGAATCGCTTTTTTTAAACATACTAAAGAATTATTCTGATATTTGCATGAGACTATTGAGCGGACTAGAATTATAACACAATATAAGCAACAGTCCGACGTGGTCTAGTGGTTAGGATTTCTGCCTTTCCAGCAGAAGGCTCGGGTTCCATTCCCGCCGTCGGAATTGCTTTTTGTGTACTCAAAAATTGAGTACACTCTAGAATCAGTCACTATGTCCGGCCGTTTACACGATAACTTTCGAAATGAGAGTCCGATGACGATGAAATTTTCTATACCGTTCAGTCTTTGCAATATCTCGGTCGGGTTTGAAGATGAGAAGGGTCGGCCGAGCCTTTCCTGAGTTATTGCAAAAATACCCATTTTTTTCCCTAAAGCTTCCTATGGAAAAATCGACCCAACGCCGCTTTCGTAAAAGACTTCTACTATCATAGTCAATTAAAACCCCAACTATTATATACCATTGGATAGAGAATTTCCAGGGCTACAGAATGATATATAAAACATGAGGAAACAGGAAGATTATCTCAGCCATCGCAAAGATAAATAGGGAAGAATCGGTTCTGCTTTTGTGCACGCTCTAATTGAAAACCAATTACAGCTGTATCTTTCGGCCATAGAGATGATAATTGAAGGTTTTCTGGGGCGGAGAACTTGAATCTGCACGAAAGTTGGTTCGAAGCCCCATTGGTTGAGTATTGACCAATAGAAATCATGTTTTATGAAAAACAACTTTCTGAGGCTAAATAAAGCCGAACAGGTGAAATTTGAGCTGTATGTGCTCCTAAGTCCTACGGTTGAACAGTAGGCAATGGAATTCAAGGGTTTATAGAAAAGGTTTGCCACGCAAATTTTATATCCGGGTATTCTAGGATGACCGATTTGTCTCATTCACCTTTTCCTATACTGATATTGACCTATTCCGAGAGGGGAGCCTGTTTAAGTACCTTTACGTCTTTATGTCCTACATTAGGGGTGTATCGTTATGTCCGCAAGTCCTGTAACCGCCCCCTCCCCCAGAATAAAAAGGCATGGTCTTCTATTATGTCCCTGCCAATCGGTCGTTTTTTGGTGGCTTTATATTACGTCTTGTCGGAATTTTTTTCGCATTTTTCCTTGAAATTTGTATGGCGTTATATTATGTCCAGCGATTCAAACGGTCCGGGGTGGCCTTCTATTCCGGATGCCTTTCTATTATAGGGTGGCGTTCAATTTTTTGTTTTTGGGGGGGGGGGGGGTATTACATGGGTGCCTTTAGGTCCTCAACAGTGTTCGACTCGGGTTGGGTCAGACCTCGGGTCGGGTCAGATATGTATTTTCAGAAACAAAAATCATGTTAGTTTTTTGTTTATAAGTTCTGTGATCTCACAACAAACAATTAGATATAACAAAGCAGCATGTGTGATATCATCTTTTGTGTTATTTCATCATTTTCCATCCATTGATATCTTAAGAGAATTTATAGTAAGTATATAATATATTATCTAGAGATGTAATAGTCTCAAATCCTGTACATGACATAAATGAATGCAGGAAAACGCTGAAGTATTATCAGATGATTTTGGGTGCGGGTGTGGGTGTGGATGTAAATGATGAAATAACACAAAAGATGATATCACACATGCTGCTTTGTTATATCCAATTGTTTGTTGTGAGATCACAGAACTTATAAACAAAAAACTAACATGATTTTTGTTTCTGAAAATACATATCTGACCCGACCCGAGGTCTGACCCAACCCGAGTCGAACACTGTNTGAAACGCATGGAGATAAATATGAATCCAATAGACGAACTGCTTCAGCTTGAACCATATCAACGTTTCTCTGCCGATATTGAATAATTGTGCGTAAGTTTTGTTTCACTGCATTATCGGTGACAAAAGCATACCAAGGAACCATCTCAATAATTTGTAGGAGAGCAGGTCCAACGGCCAGTGTTCTTTTCCATTCGACTTCGCTTTCCACTCCCGCATTGCCACCAAGGTGGCGTTTCGAAATCACGTGTATTTGATCAGAATAATTGTCACAAGTATAATTAGTCGGCCCACGGTCCGGGAACGGTATACACTGAGACAGTATATGATCATAACTTGATAGAAAACATCGTGTTACTTTTGCTAGCTGTTCGATCATACCACCCACGAGGGATTTAGTAATGATATGAGTTCCCCAAGCTTCGAGAAAATCCTCATAAAGGTCTTGATCAAAGGTTGGTGTTAGCTGAGCAAGTGCATGAAGAGCATATGAATTCAACTGAATAGTTGAGACATTCAGTGACAGTGTGTACAGACCAATTACACGTTGAGAAAGTACCAGGGCCTCGTCACGTTTAAAATAGCTACATAGAAATTAAATATCATATATAGTATATCGTAAAAGATTTTTTGGATTTATTCAAGAACGATCAGTGGTAGTGAAAAAATCAGTAACATTGTATCGCAGCTTTGTTTGTTTGCTACATACATTCTGATAATTGTCAAATTAAAATATGTTTATTCTGTTCAAATGTATAACAAGTAAGAGTGCGGGTTCATAAAAGGTAAAAATATAGATTGGCTACGCTGTCGATCATATGAACTGAATTTCCGTACTCACTATTTTGGTTCAAAAGTCTTATAGATATTCGATTCTCCGTAAATAAACATGCTTCATCACTATTCTGTTCAAATTCTTCTTATAAGATTCTCTATTATGAAAGAGAACCATTAATCAGCATTGAGCTAAACAATGAGAAAATAAATGTGGCAATCACGGATATATATCCGAGAGTTATTTGTACTTCAAAAAGTGAATGAGACGAACCAGTCATCCTAGAATGTCTCGATATAAAAATTTGCTTGGCAAACCTTTTCTATAAATCCTTGAATTCCATTGACTACTGCTCAACCGTTAGGACTTGGGAGCATATACAGCTCAAATTTGAACTCTTCGGCTTAACTTAGCCTCAGAAAGTCGCCTTCCTATACCTTTATTTCTATTCATCAATGCTCAACCAATGGAGCTTCGAGGCAATTGTAGTACAGATTCCAGTTCTCCGCTCCAGAAAACCTTCGATTATCACCTCTATGATCGGAAGATAGAGTTGTAAATGGGGATCAATTAGGGCGTACACAAAAACAGAACCAATTCTTGCCTATTTATCTTTTCAAAGGGTGAGAGTCTTCTTTTTTCGTAATCTTTTATAAATCATTTTGCAACTCTTTAAATTCTCTATCGAAATGTATATAATAGCTAGGGTTTTATTTGACTATGATAGGAAAAGCCTTTTATGAAAGCGGCGATGGGTCGAATTTCTCATAGGAAACCATAGGGAAAAATGGATCTTTTTGAAGTAACGCAGAAACAACTTGGCTGGTCCCTCTCATCTTCGACCTCGACCAAGATATTGTTAAGACAAAACTTTGTGGAAAATTTCATCGCGATTAGACTCTCCGTTCGAAAGTTATCATGTAAATGGCCAGCCAGACGGACACTGACCAATTCTAGAGTCTACTCTGTATTTGAGTACACAAAATCCCTTCCTCTTTCTATGCAACCATTTAAGACATATTGAGTTGATAGGCTCAAGTTTGCTGAATTTTCGATGTCATCACATCAAGCTTCGAATGGAGTTTTTCGGCAGCTCATGAAGCTGAATTGTGTAAGGTCTACTTAATTCTTTTTTTTATTAAATGAAGCACTTTTTACCCTTATGACAGATTGTAGTATACACTCCAACTTTGTGCTACTAGAACAAGACCAAGAATCGTGATACGAATATAAAGCATCTTCACATATACTCAAGACGGTTCTAAATTGTTTTACATTTTTATCATGAAAACGTTGCACAAAGTATCAAAATTTCTGCGCATAATTCAATGGAAAAGAGTCAATGTCGCTTTTGTTTCGTGAGAATTCTATTGATTATGAGTTTTTTCTATAAATTTTAAAAATTGACAATTCCTACTACAGTCTCGAGTTATTAAATATATTATAGAATTCCGAGATCTTCGATAACTTGTTATCTTAAAGAGTCTACATATTGATGTATTTTTTCACTGCCATCATCAGGCAGAGCATAACTCGTTATCTGTTTTCAGATGATTATAATGGTGGGCTTTTTGAGAACTAACGGTGATATGAGTGTGCTCGAAAGGTTAATTGTGTCTCATAATAATGAATGGCTCCAAATGAATCTCTCAATCAAGACACGACTCGGATCAGTTAAGACCTGCGTAAGATCAAATGTCATATGCTCGTAATCTTCACCAAAACGAGGGCTTTGTTCGAAAATATTGAATCGAGTAATCGAAATTCTTATTGTTGTCATAAAATGTGGATATATCTAGTGCTGTGATTTTTTTCTATGAAAGCATCAACTGAAGAAGAATGATACATTGAAAGAAGTATACGACACAGTTATTGTCACAGATAAATTAGCAAAATTGTCTTCTTCAAGTTACCTGTAGGGTGATATGAGAACAGTCTCGATATTGTGGTATATACAAAGTATATACGGCCACCGTCGCGATCAAGAAATATTATTGATTTGCATCCGTTTCCGAAAAGATTACATTTTTTGAATGTACAGTGTTTTCTAAAGGAACTTAAAACAACTGCAGAACAACAGATTTTGGCAAAAGTTGTTGCAAAATCTACCCATAAGGTAATTTTCTAGACAATATGGTAAGGATTACGTTTTCTGAAATAACATCCTTAAAAATCCAAAGAATTGTGCTCGTACATGATTAAATAAAGATATTTCATAATTGTATACTTGATAAAAGCTATCGTATAACTCGTGGTATTTCAAGACTGATATGCTTTTTATTTTATTCGATGGTACTGGAGCAGAATCAGAGCAAGTGATTGGTCACGGCATTGAAATTATACTTCAATTAAAAAAAACTCATTCATAGGAGAATTCAGCCGTTCTAGCCTCTCAACTACTCTATTTGCAGTGTGTCGCTTGCTTTGAAAGTGTGTTTTACTATCTGTATCAAGTATAAATTTATAGGAGAGATTATTGGTTGCCAGAAAATTAGGGAAATAAATGATATCAATCATTGATTAGTAAATACATTACTCATCATGGCATAGTGAAAATCTGAGAAAAGATTACAATATAATCGTTTTAAGTTGATTTCAGCGGAAGGACACACTCACCTATTGGAATAGTCAAGCAAGTCAGGCGAATGGGCTAACTCTCCTCCACGAACTTTACCATCAGCAAATGTTTGTCGCCATGCCGCATTTAATTGTGAAGCATTGCGAAAAATCTGGACACTGGCTATGTCGTAAGCAGCTACCACTCCATTAGCTGGTCCAAGTATTGCTTCATTAAACATGTCAAACATGGCACCCGTATGACCATCAGTCCATATACGACTGCCTTGAGATGAATATGTTAATTCTATAGCTGGAGCCATGAGTCGACCACTGCTTCGATCGACACTGATGCCAACACCACGTGGTAACTTCATATAGGCTGAACCAAAAGTTCTGCCAGAAGGTTTTGCAGGACTGCCATCAAAACATCTCATTCCTTCAGTTCCAACAAATGGACATAGGGCAGCTCGAGCTTCTTCGGTGAATTGAAAAAGTGATTTTTCAGATGAAGATAAAAAAGTATAGTGCACATAGACTGATAAAACATTGAAGATCGCATAGATCAATCGCTGCATCTTACAACAAAGAAGGACATAGATACTTCATGACGAATGCTTTAGTAATTACCAAAAGATATGTAAATCTTTAATCAACAATTCCGTGAAAAGTAATTGAATTAGTATGATTTAAGATAGATAATACAGTTCTGTATTGCTCTACAAGCTTTTCCATAGGAGAGAGATGCCAATTGAAGACACTCTTGAACTGTTTTCATCACTTTTCTTGACAAATTGAAATATTTAAAAACAAGTAGAGAAGTGAATTAAAATAGGCGAGAAGTGTATATTAGGGAAAAAAGAGTAACCCAGTTGAAAAGGAAACTACGAAAAAATGGTAATCATGCAAATATGAAAAATAGGCAAGCAATTAAAAATACTCATGTATACTGCGAGAGATAAAAAGATATGGGCGTGGCCAACTGACATGAAGCCCAGACTTTTATTTGTTCATATATCTTCAGCTACATATCAGAAAACGATGATATTTTTTACTAATTATAGTACATATGTAATGCTAATAATCTGTTATTATTCAAGCCCTATATCTCAAAATAAAGGAGAATTGTGAAAAAATTCCTTGTCATCATTTCATTAGAAATAGCTTGTACCTAATGATAAACATTCATATTTGCTCAAGAATACGCTGTATCCATCATATGCACATGTCGTCAGGAAGACAACATTATTTCTTCTTTTTCTTTTTCTTTCCTACATTTCTTGTTCTCGATGCATATTTCGTACAAGATACCATTTCATTCAATCCACCCTATACTCGTGTTCCAGTCACATTATCATTATTTCGGATACGATTATTTTCTTGTCTTTCTTCGTTCCTGTTTCTTTGTCTATAACACATCTACATATCATATTCTCTCCACAAGTTCAATGGAGTTGTTTCCAGTGTCGATCTGTTGCAAATGATTGTCGAAAATATTGTACTGATTGTGACTCGATGTTAATTTGGACATGCACTGGTTCGGAAAAATCTGGTTTATATTCTAACTATCATCGACATCGCAACACTTGTGACTATTGTACTTCTGAATTCGAAGAAAATTGACAAAACAAAATGGAAGAGAAGCAAGTTGCTATTCAAGAACAAATTCAAACCTTAGATAATAGTAAGTGATAATATTGCATCCAGCTTACATGTACATTCTTCATTCCATTGTCTTCCACTGAAAGTACAGACTAAAATCGATTGCTAACATAATCTTTTTATTTACATTCTACAGAACAACGTCCGCGGTCACGATGGAGTCGCTCTGGGGAATCTTGTGTACAACTTGCAGGATATGATATCGAGCAGATACAACGCTTGTATTCGATGTGTGAACAACCACTCATAAATTATTGTCCTCAAAGAAACGAAGCAGATCCTAACAGTAACATCCCAGGAGAAAAAAAGACGGGTAAAAAGACTACTTAGTCTGACCAGTCATGATACCCCGTCAATCATTAGTTTTTTTCTCGAAACAGCCTAGTCATGAGTAGTCTAATATTATTGGGAGTCCGTACACCGCGTCCTGACTAGCCGACGGACGGGCGTCAGTTTTTCAATACAATCTAGTCATTTTTACAAAAACACCCAGCCCTGACCAGTAATAGTCATGTGGGATCACTTATTAAGAGAATGACTAGTCCTGAGGCTTCATCATGACACTCGTCCGACATATTTAAAAAATTGAAAAATATACATGTGCACAATGATCATATTGCTAACTCCATGCTACACATTATACAACTGCTGGTGATTTATCATGTCCGAAATCGTTTCTTTTATCAGTCAGATGTTGATGTCCAGGCTAGTCTAAATTATAGAAACAAAGTGGTGAAGGTTATATTCGAACATATATACTTTATGTTACATACCTAGCTTAGCAAGCAGTTGAACCATATAAGCTGATATTTCATTGATGGTACATCTAGCTCTTCTTGGCACGTCTTTCATACAGTAATGATCATAAGTTCATAATATTATTTCATAAAACTTATTAATTCATGCACTAACAGACCACTTGATGATGTATATCAACACAAATCATAAGTTCTAATTTCTAGTTACACGAAGCACTACCTCAGAAAATTAAATTATGAATATCGAATTTGAGAATTTTTTAAAGAAACAATTTATTTTTATTTATAATAAAAATGATTTTTATCTGTTTACTATCGACTTTTAAGTTAGGCAATTCTTACACAGTAAAACGGTTACCAGTTTCACATATATATTTTTCTTTCAAGATAAATTTAGGATGCTTTAGATGGAAAAAATTGGATGCCTTTCATTGTAAAAGCTGTGAGCTGAATCCCTTCAGAGATTCAACATGTGAAATGCGATAGATCGATTAGTACTAATTAAATGAAATTCGCATCGTACCATATCTTCATGATAGATTTTTAGTTTATTGTTTATGGAATGCTTCAAAACTAGCTTCTTTGTAGCGATCTGTGATGGATATGAATTTTCTCTGTCACAATCAGCGGAAGACGGTATGAGTTTAAAATTTCTATCTTATATATTTCAACACTTTTCAGATTGTGTTTTACAAGCCATCACGTTCTTTAGAAATCTTAAAGAATAAAAAGTTTTAAAAAAGCAATTTAGATCCTCTAACGAATAAATACAATCGTTATACTAAGCGCAGTCTTGTATTTATTAATGCACGTCTAGTCCTTACAAAAAATCATTCACACGTTTTGGTTTTGTTTTAAACGTATTGTTTATACTAAGTCATGGACAAAATAGGTCTTTGCGAAACCTTCTTTGTGTATGTTTAGAAGAAGAAGAAGAGTTAATGAGAGCATTGTTTCTAATGCGAAACCAATGATATATGTGTAAATATTCGATCAGGTGTCGCTTGAATACACGACAAAACAAAATTAAAGAATCAATTAGATAAACTAGCGATTTAATCATCAATCTTAGATCTTCGATGTACAATAAAACAGAAAAACAAACTTTTTCTTTTTTAAATATATGATTGATTAAATTAAAAATACTGTTGACGAAAATTCTTATGATTTATAATTTAATGAACAATAGTCTTATGGTAACGAAAGTTTGACAACAATAATTTCTTTTTCTGTACTATATGATAAAAACAGTTAAAAACAAAGACAAATTGAAGTTAATAATTTTTAATATCTCATATTGAATAAATTTTTCTTATTAATAAAAAAGTTTTGATGATTGATAATCAAAAAATAAACTGCACTACTGTATAATCTTAGATAATAAAACAGCCGTGCTTTTCATAATGCAAGTTTGTAACTTTGCTATTCTCAAGTTATGAATTCCTACTTGGGATGTATTGAATTGAATGTCAAAAACAGTTTTCATAAACTAGCAACTAGTTTAAATTCAACATTACATTAATTTTCTGTAATTAGACGAGAGTTTATGCGTATAAAAGATATCATTAGTTATCAGCTTCATATGTTATGCTGAATCTCGAACTACTCTGATTCAGAGAGAATTTCATTTCCAGTAAAACGTGGTAATCTTAAATGGTTCTCAGAATCTCTCAGACTAGTCCAGACATGTATTTCAAAATGATTAGACTAATCTAGTTCTGTCATTATACTTCCTCATAAGATACTGTCTAGTTCTGACGCTGATAACAACCCAGAGCGAACAATCAGACACTAAGATCGGACAAGATTCTGCGACTGATCATATATGATCTTGTACGATTTGGTATGAATCGTACAAAAAATCGTAGTCTCTGAAATCTTACATCGATTCCTACTGTAAGACTCTTGACAGATTCTGTTGTCTTGACAAATCTTACTGTAAGATTTTAGAAAATCTTATGCGATGGTAAAATCTGATAGAAATCTTGCAGTCAGAATTGATGTGAAATTTCAGAGACTACGATTTTTTGTACGATTCATACTAAATCGTGCAAGATCTGCTGTCAGATTTTTTGACCTGGGTAGTTCCAAATATTAAATATTTGGAACTAGACTTCCCAGGGCGAACATTCAGATAATAAGACCTTACAAGAATCGTACTTCTGATCATATTTGATCTGATACGATCAGACGAAAATCGTACGGAAAATTGTAGTCTCTGATTTCTTACACTAAGTCGTATTAACACATCCTTGTAAGAATATGTTGCGTCGTGAACAAATCACAGGATCATTCTATTTAAACTAATATGACCCTCAAATAGCACTATAAATTTGTGGTGAACATAAAGTACATGTAAGATCTTTATAGGATCTGTTAATACGACTTAGTGTAAGAAAGCAGAGACTACGATTTTTTGTCAGCTTCTTGTAAGATTTTTTCAGACTACAAGATCTTATAAGATCCAGTACGATCTGATATCAGATTTTTCAACCTGGGTTGACTAGTCCCTACAGTACCTCAGACTAGTCCAGACATGTATCATTAAACTGTTAGACTAGTCCAGTCCCGTCATTATATTATCTCATAAGACACTGACGAGTCTTGATGTTGAAAGTAAATACTTGAGACTAGGTTTGACTACTCCTCAGAGTATCTTAGAATAGTTCAGGATCGCATTTCAAAATGATTAGACTAGTCTGATCCCATCATTATGTTACCTCGCAAGTCACTGACTAGTCCTGATATCGACATCAAGTATTTAGGACTAAACTTGACTAATCTCTAAAATATCTTAAACTAGTCCTGACACGTATTTTGGAAATATTAGACTAGTCCAGTCCTGTCAGTATGTCGCTTTTTCAAATACTGGCTAGTCCTCACGGTCACATTCAGTATTTTCAACGAGTCAGGACGAGTGTAATGGAAGTTTTGGACTAGACATGTCACCAGTCCTCTCGTTTTTTTTGCTTGCCTGGAACCACATCATATTTATCTCCTATGAATTCGCTTGTGGTTGCATTAAGGTACTTGAAGCATTATCACTCCGAACGTTAAAATGCCACAGAATTCGATCTTAGTCGATCCATAGTGAATTATTTCTTGTCGGCAGCCGTCGATATTTTACATTCTGTGTATATTCAGACTTAATTTCATTACCTGTCTATGTGACTACTAGAATAGCAGTGCACGGTCCTAAAGAACATCATAAATTAATAGTTGACTCAACCCTCATCGCGATTCTCCAACCTTATGATCTAGATCAACGTAAAGCATACTAACATGCAAAAAGTTCAACAAACTATGCATCAAAAATACAAACAGCTAGTGATTTTCATCATCGAAAAGTGCATGTTTCTGAATGTTACAAAGACAGTGTACACAATATGACAATTCTAAGATAGTCAGGTCTTTTAGAAAATGTAAACGACTCTGTACAAGTTATTGCTGATAAAGGATATATTGGTGAAGATTATATAGTCACTCCAAAAAAGAAATCACATAGACGTGAATTAACAGATGAAGAGAAAAATTTCAATTGAGATATTAATAGTGCAAGAGCAGCCATCAAAAATGTCAATAAAAGTCTCAAAACTCCTGCTATTTTGCATACTATTTATAGAGGAGCTATTGATGATCTTCATGAAATAACAAAGATCGTACAAGCTGCCTCTGCCCTATGTCATATGAACTTGGAGAAACATCCTATTCGTAAATAAACAATAAAATAAGTTGTATTCTCTGATTAATACATAGTCAAGCTTGCTATTGATATGTTTCACATTGATTCAAATTGCTTAGTAGATGCTAGTCTATGTTAATGTATCTGATGCAAATTATTTATAATGAAATGATGACAAGGAACTTTTTGGCAGCTCTTCCTTAGTTTGAGATATAGGGCTCGGATAGTAGCAGATCATTAGCATTACATATGTACTATAAGTATTTAAAAAATCATCGTTTTCTGATATGTAGCTGAAGATATATGAATAAATAAAAGTCGGGACTGCATGTCAGTTGGCCACGCCCATATAAAGAAACAGTAGAAATAAGAAAATTTTTACTTAATATACACAATCATAATAGTGGCTGGAAATGTGTCTGTAGAGACTATGGTTGTTAATGTCTAAAGACTTCATAGAAATCATTATCATTGCCAATACCGAGAATCTAGTGGATCCAGTGTGAATATGAGTGTGCATTAATTGAAGATTGTCTCAGACTCCTACCTACATCCACACGTACACCTTTGAAGTGTAATGAATTCAACAAAAAGTCGTACGATATTATGTTAGGTTTTCATTCGAACTAACGGTCCAAATTAAAGAAAGAAGTCATATCAGGATATTTCTGTATATGCAGATACACTCAAAAGTAGTTTTCAATTGGATCGTCGATCAGCTTCTCAGAAAGCAATGATTGAAATGAATATTGAGGGAACTGTACTAGAAGATGGCTTGCACAAAATAACTGTTTATATTTCAGGAAACGCAAGATAATATTTACATACAATCTTGGCTAAGATCAGCTAAAAGATTCAAATGTTAAACGAAGATTTCTGTAGAAACTAAGATACGACGCAAAATTAAATGTAGATACTCTAGATAAAAAAGCTGTATGCTATTCATAGTTCAACTTTGGTAGATATCGAATAAAAATAACCAGACATTGCGATCAGAATTCATAAAGCATCGTTCTCGATTATATTTCAAAGAAAACAGGTCACGATTCATTTTATTTTTTGAAAAATATTCAGTGTATCCTGACTAAAAAGCTTACCATTTTAATTTGGTTGATGCTATACTTCAATTGTAACTATGTGAGCTACGAAAGTAATGACTGTAATCGACCCTGATATATGGTCTGCATGAATGGAAACATGAAGGTTCAGATTGAAGACTGAAATTCAATTACCATTATTTTTCTTGTTTTATTATGGAAATAGATGGTCCAAGGTCTATATATTATCATAATAAATGCAGAATAATCAAAACATCGATTAAGTATGCATTAGAAATCATTCTAGAATACAACCAGATGCAAAATGTAATCGATTCATTCTGCAAAAATGAT
This sequence comes from Rotaria sp. Silwood2, assembly GCA_905329745.1. Lineage (NCBI taxonomy): Eukaryota > Metazoa > Rotifera > Eurotatoria > Philodinida > Philodinidae > Rotaria > Rotaria sp. Silwood2. The sequence continues at coordinate 67,685 of CAJNSZ010000576.1, forward strand.
CATTATTTTGCTATTCGATTGAGCGAATACTGCATATTGAAAACAGACTCAGGGTAGAAACAGTACTACAGGTAAACTGAATTAGCAGGAAGTGGCAGTAAGAAAACTTGAAGTATATTCACAGAACAAAAGAGGACGATGCTTAGAAATGCTATGTTTATAATATTACGAACATTTGCAAAATAAGTCATCAAGTAATCATCATTTGTATACAAATTAGAGCTAGAATGCATCGTTTTTGAAATTCTTAACCATAGTTTATGTTGGAAGGGTGGGTATAGGCACAGGTATCATTGTTCATCTCGACGACATTCAGCGCATCCACCTCACACACACTCTACACAACGTAGTTTCTGTTATGTGTCACTAAAAAGTAACAGTAAAGCGTCTGTTCGCATAATTTTGTTACAAATATCAACGAAACAGACTGATAAGCTTCACAAGATCTCGCCAAGAAAGTGTATATTAAAGTTGATACCGAACAAACACTGTTTCACATAGCAACAGCGAATGCATGAAATGATTCACGACAATTATTTCGCCGTTTTCATGATTTTCTGAAGCAATTAAAGTGTGTAGGTGGGGTGTGGGTTTGTGGCTGTGGCTGTGGCTGTGTGGTGGGTGTGGGTGTGACTGGTTGTGTAGTGGGTGTGAGTGTCGTTGTGATGTTATGATGGGTGTGGGTGTATGTGCCCATGAAGAGAAGAGCCACACTCACACCTGCATCCTCACATCCACATTCACACCCACACCCGCACCTACACCCACACCCACACCCACACCCACACCCACACCCACACCCACACCCACACCCACACCCACACCCACACCCACACCCACACCCACACCCACACCCACACCCACACCC